>JAJOOH010006341.1:0-30335 GCA_029582605.1 Solanum gracilifrons | reverse complement strand
CTGAGTACCAAGACCTTTCAGAAATGACTTCCAGAAATGAGAGGTAAACTGAGGACCTCTATCTGAGCTGATAGACAAAGGAACCTTATATAACCTCACAATCTCATTAATGTGAAGCTAGGGGTAATCCTCTACCGAATCTGTAGTCTTGACCGCTAAATGCGATAAAACGTAGTAACCGTATCAACAATCACCCAAATGGAGTCATGCTGTCTGCGAGTACAAGGTAAACCTGTAATGAAGTCCATGTTGATCACTTCCCACTTCCATGTAGGAATGTCAATCGCTTGAGTCAAACCTCCTGGTTTCTGATGTTCTACCTTGACTTGCTGGCAATTTGGGCACTTAGCCACAAAATCTACTATATCTCTTTTCATACCATTCCACCAATAGACTTCCCACAGATCGCGGTATATCTTCGTGGCGCCTGGATGGATAGAACATCTGGAATTATGGGCCTCTGCAAGAATATGTTGTCTCAACTCTCCCACATTATGAACACATAATCGACCCTGGTAGCGAAGCACACTATCTCCCCTTTGGGAGATAAACCTCAATCTCTATTGATGGACTGCACCCTTGAGTTTAAGTAATATCGGATCGCTATCTTGCTTTTCCATAACTTTCACTACCAAAGAAGATTCTGATCTATTCTGGACTATCACACCACCATATGATGTGTTAGTAAGACTAACTCCTAAGAGAGCAAGACGATGAACATCTTTTTCTACTTCCTTCCTTTTTTCCTCAATATGTGCTACACCACCCTCTAGATTCACCTCTTTCTGGCCTTAAGGTAAGAGATAATCAATATATAGGTACTGAGCTACTACCCTTTTATTCTAAGACTAGCTCGTTTGGAAATTGGAACTGAACAACCCAAATTCTACAATCGACTGAGGCATGACAGAACTGAAACCAAGCCATGCTTAGAATGACATCGAAGTCTACCAATTCGAACTCTACAAGATCTGCTGAGGTGACTTTCTGAGAGACTGTGACAGGGAAACTTCTGTATACCCATCTAGCTATAACTAGGTCACCAACTGGGGTAGAGACTAAGAGGGGTTCTGAAGGAGTTTCTAGACTTACTCCTAAGATTACTGCTATAAAAGAGAGTTACAAAGGTAAGAGTAGCCCTTAAATCTAACACTACAAAATATCTAAAGAAGGACTCGAAACGTACCAGTGATCACATCAAGAGAATCTTCTTGGTCCTGGGTAGCCTGAAGAGCATTGAACTTGTTTTGGCGTTGTCCGCCACCTGTACCAGAAGAGTTACCCTGCTGAGTTGGGTGACCTTTTTGTACTGTTGGAGCTGTAGACTGAGCCCTAGTATTGTTACCTTCTTGCCCTTTCTTGGCAGATGGGAAATTCTTCACCCTATGACCCGACTGGCCACACCCAAAATATTCTTCCTTGCCAGCAAGACACTCGCCTGGATGGTTCTTACCACACTTTAGACAAGTTGGGTAGGTCCTATTTCCTGAAACACTTCCCTGAGACTTAGAGCCTAGTGCCCTACAATTCTGATCTTCTCGAAATTTTGAGTGATTTCCACCACCCGATTTCTGCTAAGAGTAGTTATAGTTCCGTGTTCTAGCTTTCTTGGTTACTTTAGCAATTTCCCTAAGTCTATCTCCCTCAACCTGCAGATTGTTCTGATTATTCATATTTTGTGCGAAAGGTTGAATAGTGTTTTGAAACTCTGTATACGAAACTCCCTGATCTAGGACTAGAGTAACTGTGTTAGCATTCCTGGCATTCGCATTCCTAGTGTTAGCTCTATGAGGAGGCATGATCGCTGAAATGTAGAATGTCGAGTTAGAATAGAATTAGATCATACCTTACGCACGATAAGAATATCAAGAAAGTGAAGTTTTCCTAAAACACTTCATAGCCTTCCTCTCATTAGATGTGGTGCATTTCACGCCCATGAAAATGATTCTACTTAGTTTGGCTTTTCAGACATCCTGGGACACTTAAACCTAGTGCTCTGTTACCAAGTTCGTCGCGCCCTAAGATATCCCCGAGTCGCGAACACGGGACCAAGGACCACAAGTGATCCCAAGCTAACCCTGCTGGCATAATCATGAGCATACTAAAGATAATAAACTGATGCGGAAGCTAAATCATAAACAAAATGAAAATATGGGGAATACCCATATACTATAACTGAGATAAATGAAAACTAATGAGTTTAATACAAGGAAGATATTAACTCAATACTAAGATGAATCTAACTATGTCTGAAATAAGCTTCTAAACTGACTAGAAGTGCTGGGACATGCCCCAGCTAAGGCTAGAAAATCTGAAACTAAAAGACTTAAAACTGAAAGAGGACATAACTATTGTCCTCGAAGAATGAGGACTTACCACTAATGCTGCTGAACTGGAGATCGAGAACCGATCTAAGCGTGATGTGGATGCTGGGAACCTGAACCTACATCACGAGAAGATGTAGCGCACGTATGCGTCAGTACTTGAAAGGTACTGAGCATGTAGGATAGAGTAAAGCTGAATAAACATATAACTGAACAAAGCAATAAAGCAATGATATAATCTGAACATGATATAGATACTGAATGCTGAGCTAACTGAATGCAATGAACAATTTATAACATGCTGAGACTGAATACTAACTGTACTGAAATATGGTCAATGCAATAGAGTCTGACTGAAGTGTGGGAGCTACTAATAACCGACATAAAACCATATGAGCTAAATGTGGAGTCCGATGTATACTCCCCATCGAGAGGACCTAATATACCCGGCCAAAGCTATAGAGGCATGACTAGCATAATCACTAAACTGATATTGCCCACAGAGGGGACTTACACCTACGTGGCTCGTTGTTTTTAGACTATATGGGTACACTGAAACCCTAGTCCAATTCGGTATTATGCTACTCCCAATAGATTAAGTGGTTAACACATTATGACTGAGTTTCTGTATATATTGGATAGCTCGAAATACTGATATGTAGATACTCATACTTGAAAACTCCTTCCAACATCATATTATACTATGATCATTGATGACTTGGGCAGTCATACTGCACAAACATTGATGGTATATCTACATACCATACTATTCATACATTGATGACCTACTCAATTGTCACACTAATCATGTTTTAGAAGTTCTTTCTCAAAACTCATCTTAACTTTCTCAAGAACTCAGTTTAAAATTCAAGCGTTGTCTTAAAGAAAAGCTTCTCAAGATTTATAACTCAAAATAGGGTTTATGCTGAAATATACTGATAATGTGGCATAAAACTGGAGCATATATATCTGAATAACTAAAATGTCTGACCTAGCATGTGTAATTCAAGAACTAATGTAATACATAGCTAGGGTTCTGAAGTTTATGTAAGAAACTGAGCAATAATATGATAATCTGATTTTGAGCATTTAAATAACTAATTCATGATGATCTGTTATAATTCTAAAATCCCTAGGTATGTTCATAATCATGGAATCAAGAATCTAACTGAATTCTAGGGACCCAATGGGCGAAAGGAACCCACTAGTGAAATCCCACATACCTGATGACGAATTCCACAGAGAAATCTTTCGATTTCGGGGCTGGAACTGATGGAACCTTTCTGCGTTCTTGAACTAGGGTTCTTGACCTTTTTCTCCTCTCTTGATTCTAATTTTCTAAGTTTTAATTAATGATTTTGACTAAGGTTTGTTCTAGTTATATTTGTAGGCTTAAACTGACTAAAACCTTATGATTTAGGATATAAACGACGTATTTTAGGGGTTAAACGATATAGGAAAAGACCAAAAGACCCCTGGATTAACTGCTACCGGAGTGACCTACGGATTGGACCTATAGGCCGTAGGTCAATCTACGATCCGTAAATTGTGTCCGTAAGTCAAGCCTGCTTTGTAGGCCTTCACCAAAACGAGCATAAATTTTTAGTCGGAGGTCAGACTTTAGCAAAGTTAGCCGCGTTGGGAAGATAATTCAATTATCTATCATACCATAGGTCATGGGACACACAATTCATTTTGTGCTAAAAGTTATGACCATCTGAAGTTGACCCATCAAAAAATTTCAGCTAACGGGCTGTTGACCCTAACTTACGGTCAGACCTACAGACCGTGGATCGATTAATGGTCCGTGCTGGTCGATCGTAGTTTGTGTCAGAGACTGGGTAAATGAGGTCTCGATCCACGGTCACAGACCACGGACCTTGGTCTGATCTACGGATCGTGGGTTAGTCCGTGAGTCGAGACTTAGCTAATTTTTCTGAGCTGGTTTGGGGAGGGGTTGCAGTGGTGAACCACGGGCCACAAGCACGGGCCGTGGTATGACCTACGGTCCGTGGATGGTGACTGTAAGTTGCACCAACAACTTCTCAAAATATGCATTTTGGTCTATTTCGGATACGGGGTCTTACATTATCTCCCCGTTGGGACCATTCGTCCTCGAATAAAGACTAAACTAGCTGAAATAGAGGGAGAGGGCTGCAATCCCTACCACTAAACAGTGAGAACTGAATTTCTAACTGAACTGAGTTTGAAGAACATGCAAATACACTGAAAATGCAAGTACAACTGAAGGAACCTGATTCTAAGACTGAATTTTCGCGTGAATGACTGAAAGACTGAAGAGGAACTATTACCTCAAGCTGGAGTGGAATCGGAAGGAAAGAGGTGAGGATACTTGGACTTCATGGCTGCTTCTGCTTCCCAAGTAGCTCCCTCTACAGACTGACTCCTCCACAAAACCTTGACTGAAGCGACTTCTTTATTTCTCAACCTTCTAACCTAACGATCGAGAATCTCAACTGGTACATCCTCATAAGAGACGATATTTTACAACCAAAGTCTTTAACGGCACTACGGATGCTGGATCACCCACACACTTCTTCAAAAGTGAAATGTGAAAGACTGGATGCACTGCTGCTAAATCTGTTGGCAACTCTAACTCATAAGCCACTTTACTAATCCTTTTCAAGATCCACTAAGGGTCTACATATATGGGATTGAGCGTTCCTTTCTTGCCAAATCTCATCACCCCCTTAATCGGTGACACCTTCCGGAAAACCCAATCATCCACTTGGAAGTCTAGTTCCCTTCTTCTCACATCTGCGTAAGACTTCTGGCGACTATGGGAAATATTAAGTCTATCTCTAATGGGTTGCACTTTCTCCATAGCTTCATTAACTGAATCTGGTCCTATCAAGACTGCTTCACCTACTTCAAACCAACCAACTGGAGATCTACACCTACGCCCATACAATGTCTCATACAGGGCCATCTGAATGCTGGAATGGTAACTATTTTTGTAGGCGAACTCAATAAGAGAAAGGTGATCATCCCAACTACCCTTGAAGTCGATCACACAAGCTCTCAACATGTCCTCTAGGGTTTGAATTGTACACTCTGCCAGATCATTCGTCTGAGGATGAAATACTGTGCTAAGATTAACCTGAGTACCATGACCTTTCTGAAATGACTTCCATAAATGAGAGGTAAACTGAGGACCTCTATCTGAGATGATAGACAAAGGAACCCTATACAGCCTTACAATCTCATTAATGTAAAGCTAGGCGTAATCCGCCGCTGAATCTGTAGTCTTGACCGCTAAAAGCGTAAGACTTATTAACCCTATAAACAATTACCCAAATGGAGACATGTTGTCTGCGAGTACGAGGTAAACCTATGATGAAGTCCATGTTGATCACTTCCCACTTCCAAGTAGGAATGTCAATCTCTTGAGTCAAACCTCCTGGTTTCTAATGTTCTGCCTTGACTTGCTGGCAATTTGGGCACTTAGCCACAAAATCTACTTTATATCTTTTCATACCATTCCACCAATAGACTTCCCGCAGATCGCGGTACATCTTAGTGGCGCTGGGATGGATAGAACATCTGGAATTATGGGCCTCTGCAAAAATATGTTGTCTCAACTCTCCCATATTATGAACACATAATCGACCCTGGTAGCGAAGCACACCATATCCCCCTTGGGAGATAAACCTCAACTCTCTGTTGATGGACTGCACCCTTGAGTTCAACTAATATCGGATCGCTGTCATGCTTTTCCATAACTTTCACTACCAAAGAAGATTCTGATCTATCCTGGACTATCACACCACCATCTGATGTGTTAGTAATACTAACTCCTAAGAGAGCAAGACGATGAACATGTTTTTCTACTTCTTTCCTTTTTTCCTCAATATGTGCTACACCACCCTCTAGATTCACCTCTTTCCGGCCTTAAGGTAAGAGATAATCAACATATAGGTACTGAGCTACTACCCTTCTATTCTAAGACTGGCTCGTTTGGAAATTAGAACTAAACAATCCGAATTCTACAATCGACTGAGGCATGACAGAACTGAAACCAATCCATGCCTAGAATGACATCGAAGTCTACCATTTCTAACTCTGCAAGATATGCTGAGGTGACTTTCAGAGAGACTGCGACAGGGTAATTTCTGTATACCTGTTTACTTATAACTAGGTCACCAACTGGGATAGAGACTAAGAGGGGTTCAGAAGGAGTTTCTAGACTTACTCCTAAGATTACTGCTATAAAATAGAGTTACAAAGGTAAGAGTAGCCCTTAGATCTAACACTACAAAATATCTAAAGAAGGACTCGAAATGTACCAGTGATCACATCAAGAGAATCTTCTTGGTCCTGGATAGCCTGAAGAGCATAGAGCCTGTTTTGGCACTGTCATTCGCATTCCTATTGTTAGCTCTAAGAAGAGGCATGATCGCTGAAATGTAGAATGTCAAGTTAGAATAGAATTAGATCATACCTTACGCATGATAAGATTATCAAGAAAGTGAAGTTTTCCTAAAACACTTCATAGCCTCCCTCTCAATAGATGTGGTGCACTTCACGCCCATGAAAATGACTCTTCTTAGTACGGCTTCTCAGACATCCTAGGACACTTAAACCTAATGCTCTGATACCAATTTTGTCACCCCTCAAGCTATCCCCGAGACGCAGACATGGGACCTAGGACCACAAATGATCCCAAGCTAACCCTACTGGCATGATCATGAGCATACTAAAGATAATAAACTGATGCGGAAGCTAAATCAAAAATAAAATGAAAAGATGGGGAATACCCATATACTATAACTGAGATAAATGAAAACTGATGACTTTAATACAAAGAAGATATTAACTCAATACTAAGCTGAATCTAACTATGTCTGAAATAAGCCTCTTAACTGACTAGAAGTGCTGGGACATGCCCCAGCTAAGTCTAGAAAATCTGAAACTAGAGGACTGAAAACTGAAAGATGACATGACTATTGTCCTCAAAGAATGAGGACTTACCACTGATGTTGCTAAACTGGAGATCGAGAACCGATCTAAGCGTGATCTAGATGCTGGGAACCTAAACCAACATCATGAGAAGATGTAGCGCACATATGCGTCAGTACTTGAAAGGTACTGAGCATGCAGGATAGAGTAAAGATGAAATAACATTTAACTGAACAAAGCAATAAAGCAATGATATAATCTGAACATGATATAGATACTGAATGCAATGACCAATTTATAACATGCTGAGACTGAATACTGACTGTACTGAAATATGGTCAATGCAATAGAGTATAACTGAACTGTGGGAGCTACTAATAACCAAAATAAAACCACAAGAGCTAAATGTGGAGTCCGATGTAATTGCCCCATCTAGAGGACCGAATATACCCGGCCAAAGGTATAGAGGTATGACTGGCGTGATCACTAAACTGATGTTGCCCACAGAGGGGACTTACACCAACGTGGCTCGTAGTTCAGGGACTATGTCGGTACGCTGAAACACTAGTCCAACTCGGTATTATGCTACTCCCAATAGATTAAGTGGTTAACACACTATGACTGAGTTTCTGTAAATACTGGATAGCTCAAAATACTGACATATAGATACTCATACTTGAAAACTCCTTGCAACATCATATTTTACTATGATCACTGATGACTTGGGAAGTCATACTGCATAAACATTGATGGTATATCTAGATACCATACTATTCATACATTGATGACCTGCACAATTTTCATACTAATCATGTTTTAGAATCTCTTTCTCAAAACTCATCTTAACTTTCTCAAAAACTCAGTTTAAAACTCAAGTGTTGTCTTAAAGAAAAGCTTCTCAGGATTTATAACTCAAAATAGGGTTTATGCTGAAATATACTGATAATGTGGCATAAAATTGGAGCATGTATATCTGAATAACTGAAATGTTTGATCTTGCATGTGTAATTCAAGAACTAATGAAATACAAATCTAGGGTTGTGAAGTTTATGTAAGAAACTGAGCAATAACATGATAATCTGATTTGGAGCATTTAAATAACTAATTCCTAATGATCTGTTATAATTCTAGAAACCCTAGGTATGTTCATAATCATGGAATCAAGAATCTAACTGAATTCTAGGGACCTAATGGGCGAAAGGAACCCACTAGTAAAATCCGACATACTTGGTGACAAATTCCACGGGGAAATCATTCGATTTTGGGGCTGGAACTAATGGAACCTTGCTGCGTTCTTGAACAAGGGTTCTTGACCTTTCTCTCCTTTCTTGATTTTAATTTTCTCAGTTTAGATTATCGATTTTGACTAAGGTAAGTTCTAGTTATGTTTCTAGGTTTAAACTGACTAAACCCTCATGATTTAGGGTCTACATGACGTATCTTAGGGGTTGCACGAAATAGGAAAAAACCAAAAGACCCCTAAATTAACTGCTACCGGAGTGACCTACGGATTGGACCTACGGGACGTAGGTCATTCTACGATCCGTAGATTGTGTCCATAAGTCAAGCCTGCTCGACAGGCCTTCACTAAAATGAGCATAACTTTTTATTCGGTGGTCGAACTTTAGCAAACTCAGCGGCGTTGGAAAGATAATTCAATTATCTATCATACCATAGCTCATGCGACACACAATTCATATTTTGCTAAACGTTATGACTATCTAAAGTTGCCCTATCCAAAATTTTCAGTTATCTGGCTGTTGACCCTAACTTACGGTTAGACCTACGGACCGTAGATCGATTGACAATCCGTGCTGGTCGACCGTAGTTTGTGTCAGAGACTGGGTAAATGAGGTCTCGATCTACGGTCACAGACCATGGACTGTCCTTTGATTTACGGACCGTGGGTCTGTCCGTGAGTCGAGACTTAGCTAATTTTTCTAAGCTAGTTTGGGGAAGAGTTCCAGTGGTGAACCACGGATCACCAGCACGGGCCGTGGTCTGACTTACGGTCCGTGGATGGTGACCGTAAGTTGCACCTGCACCTTCTCAAAATCTGCATTTTGGTCTATTTTGGATAAGGGGTGTTACATTTCTCCCCCTTGGAACCATTCATCCTCGACTCAAGACGAAACTAGCTGAAATGGAGAGAGAGGGCTGCAATCCCTACCACTAAACACTGAGAACTGAATTTCTGACTGAACTAGGTTCCAAGAACATGCAAATACGCTGAAAATTTAAGTACAACTGAAGGAACCTGATTCTAAGACTAAATTTTTGCATGAATGACTCAAAGACTAAAGAGGAACTATGACCTCTAGCTGGAGTGGAATCGGAAGGAATGAGGTGAGGAAACTAGGACTTCATGGCTACTTCTGCTTCCCAAGTAGCTCTCCTACAGACTGACTCCTCCACAAAACCTTGACTGAAGTGACTTCTTTATTTCTCAACCTTCTAACCTAACGATCAAGAATCTCAACTGGTACATCCTCATACGAGAGACTATCTCTTACAACCAAAGTCTCTAATGACACTATGGATGCTAGATCACCCACACACTTCTTCAAAAGTGAAATGTGCAAGACTGGATGCACTGCTGCTAAATCTGTTGGCAACTCTAACTCATAAGCCACTTTACTAATGCTTTTCAAGATCCGGTAAGGGCCTATATATCTGGGATTTAGCTTCCCTTTCTTGCCAAATCTCATCACCCCCTTCATGGGTGACACCTTTAGGAAAACCCAATCATCAACTTGGAACTCTAGTTCCCTTAGTCTCACATCTGCATAAGACTTCTGGCGACTATGGGAAGTCCTAAGTCTGTCTCTAATGAGTTGCACTTTCTCCATAGCTTCATGAACTGAATCTGGTCCTATCAAGGCTACTTCACCTACTTCAAACCAACCAACTGGAGATGTACACCTACGCCCATACAATGCCTCATAAGGGGTCATCTGAATGCTGGAATGGTAACTATTATTGTAGGCAAACTTAATAAGAGAAAAGTGATCATCCCAACTACCCTTGAAGTCGATCACACAAGCTCTCAACATGTCCTCTACGGTTTGAATTGTACGCTCTGCCTGACCATCCGTCTGAGGATGAAATACTGTGCTAAGATTAACCTGAGTACCAAGACCTTTCTGAAATGACTTCCAGAAATAAGAGGAAAACTGAGGACCTCTATCTGAGATGATAGAGAAAGGAACCCTATACAGCCTCACAATTTCATTAATGTAAATCTAGGCATAATCTTCCGCCGCATCTGTAGTCTTGACCGCCAAAAGCGATAAGACTTAGTAACCCTATCAACAATCACCCAAATGGAGTCATGCTGTCTGCGAGTACGAGGTAGACCTGTGATGAAGTCCATGTTGATCACTTCCCACTTCCAAGTAGGAATGTCAATCACTTGAGTCAAACCTCTTGGTTTCTGATGTTCTACCTTGACTTGCTGGCAATTTGGGCACCTATCCACAAAATCTAATATATCTCTTTTCATACCATTCCACCAACAGACTTCCCGCAGATCGCGGAACATCTTAGTGAGGGCTGGACGGATTGAACATCTGGAGTTATGGGCCTCTGCAAGAATATGTTGTCTCAACTAACCCACATTATAAACACATAATCGACCCTGGTAGCGAAGCATACCATCTCCCCCTTGGGAGATAAACCTCAACTCTTTGTTGATGGACTGCACCCTTGAATTCAAGTAATATCGGATCGTTGTCTTGCTTTTCCCTAACTTTCACTTCCAAAGAAGATTCTTATCTATTCTAGACTACTATACCACCATCTGATGTGTTAGTAAAACTAACTCCTAAGAGAGCAGGACGATGAACAGGTTTTTCTACTTCCTTCCTTTTTTCCTCAATATGTGCTACACCACCCTCTAGATTCACCTCTTTCTATCCTTAAGGTAAGAGATAATCAACATATAGGTACTGAGCTACTACCCTTCTATTCTAAGACAGGCCCGTTTGAAAATTGGAACTTAACAACCCGAATTCTACAATCGACAAAGGCATGACAGAACTGAAACCAATCCATGCCTAGAATGACATCGAAGCCTACCATTTCTAACACTACAAGATCTCCTGAGGTGACTTTTGGAGAGACTGTGACAGGGCAATTTCTGTAGACCCGTCTAGCTATAACTAGGTCACCAACTGGGGTAGAGACTAAGAAGGGTTCTGAAGGAGTTTCTAGACTTACTCCTAAGATTATTGTAATAAAAAAGAGTTACAAAGGTAAGAGTAGCCCTTATATCTAACACTACAAAATATCTAAAGAAGGACTCGAAACGTACCATTGATCGCATCAAGAGAATCTTCCTGGTCCTGGGGAGCCTGAAGAGCATAGAGCCTGTTTTGGCACTGTCCGCCACCTGTACCAGAAGACTTACCCTGCTGAGTTGGGTGACCTTTCGGTACTGTTGGAGCTGGAGACTTAGCCCTAGTATTGTTACCTTCTTGCCCCTTCCTGGCAGAAGGGCAATTCTTCGCCTTATGACCTGACTGGCCACACCCAAAATGTCCTTCCTTACCTGCAAGACACTCGCCTAGATGGTTCTTACCACACTTTGGACAAGTTGGATAGGTCCTATTTCCTGAAACACTTCCTTGAGACTTAGAGCCTGGTGCCCTACTATTCTGATCTTTTCGAAACAGTGAGTGATTTCCACCACCCGATTTCTTCTGAGAGTACTTATAGTTCCCTGTTCTAGCTTTCTTGGTTACCTAAGCAAATTACCTAAGCTTATCTCCCTCAACCTGCTGATTGTTCTGATTATTCATAATTTGAGTGAAATGTTGAATAGTGCTTTGAAACTCTGCATTCGAAACTCCCTGATCTGGGACTAGAGGAACTGTGTTAGCATTCCTGGCATTCGCATTCCTAGTGTTAGCTCTACGGGGAGGCATGATCGCTGAAATGTAGAACGTCGAGTTAGAATAGAATTAGATCATACCTTACGCACGATAAGATTATCAAGAAAGTGAAGTTTTCCTAAAACACTTAATAGCCTCCCTCTAATTAGATGTGGTGCACTTCACGCCCATGAAAATGACTCTACTTAGTGAGGCTTTTAAGACATCCTAGGACACTTAAATCTAGTGCTCTGATACCAAGTTTGCCACGCCCAAGCTATCTCTGAGACGCAGGCCAGGGACCTAGGACCACAAGTGATCCCAAGCTAACCCTGTTGGCGTGATCATGAGCATATTAAAGATAATAAACTAATGCGGAAGCTAAATCAGAAAAAAAATGAAAAGATGGGGAATACCCATATACTATAACTGAGATAAATGAAAATTGATGAGTTTAATCCAAAGAAGATATTAACTCAATACTAAGCTGAATCTAACTATGTTTGAAATAAGCCTCTAAACTGACTAGAAGTGTTGAGACATGCCCCAGCTAAGTTCAGAAAATCTGAAACTACAAGACTGAAAAATAAAAGATGACATGACTATTGTCCTCGAAGAATGAAGACTGACCACTGATGCTGCTGAACTGGAGATCGAGAACCGCTCTAAGCGTGATGTGGATGTTGGGAACCTGAACCTACATCAAGAGAAGATGTAGCGCACGTATGCGTTAGTACTTGGAAGGTACTGAGCATGCATGATAGAGTAAAGCGAAAATAACATATAATTGAACAAAGAAATAAAGCAATGATATAATCTGAACATGATATAGATACTGAATGCAATGACCAATTTATAACATGCTGAGACTGAATCCTGACTGTACTGAAATATGGTCAATCCAATAGAGTCTGACTGAACTGTGGGAGGTACTAATAACCGACATAAAATCACATGAGCTAAATGTGGAGTCCGATGTATACTCCCCATCGAGAGGACCCATTATACCCGGCCCAAGGTATAGAAGCATGACTGGCGTGATCACTAAGTATGGGTATGCTGGGACTATATGGGTACGCTGAAACACTAGTCCAACTCGGTATTATGCTACTCCCAATAGATTAAGTGGTTAACACATTATGACTGAGTTTCTGTAAATACTAGATAGCTCGAAATACTGACATGTAGATACTCATACTTATAAACTCCTTTCAACATCATATTATACTATGATCACTGATGACTTGGGAAGTCATTACTGCATAAACATTGACGATATATATAGATACCATACTATTCATACATTGATGATCTACTCAATTGCCATACTAATCATGTTTTAGAAGCTCTTTCTCAAAACTCATCTTAACATTCTCAAAAACTCAGTTTAAAACTCAAGTGTTGTCTTAAAGAAAAGCTTCTCAAGATTTATAACTCAAAATAGGGTTTATGCTGAAATATACTGATAATGTGGCATAAAACTGGAGCATGTTTATCTGAATAACTGAAATGTCTGACCTAGCATGTGTAATTCAAGAACTAATGAAATATATAGCTAGGGTTCTGAAGTTTATGTAAGAAACTGAGCAATAACATGATAATCTGGTTTGGAGAATATAAATAACTAATTCATGATGATCTGTTATAATATTAGAAACCCTAGCTATGTTCATAATCATGGAATCAAGAATCTAACTGAATTCTTGGGACCTAATGGGCGAAGGGAACCCACTAGTGAAATCCGACATACCTGGTGACGAATTCCACGGAGAAATCTTTCGATTTCGGGGCTGGAACTAATGGAACCTTGCTGCGTTCTTGAACTAGTGTTCTTGACCTTTTTCTCCTCTCTTGATTCTAATTTTCTAAGTTTTGTTTAATGATTTTGACTAAGGTAAGTTCTCGTTATGTTTCTAGGCTTAAACTGACTAAAACCTCATGATTAAGGTCTAAATGACGTATCTTATGGATTAAATGAAATAGGAAAAGACCAAAAGATTCCTGAATTAACTGCTGTCGGAGTGACCTACGGATTGGACCTATGGGCCATAGGTCAATCTATGGTCCGTAGATTGTGTCCGTAAGTCAAGCCTGCTCGACATGCTTTCACTAAAACGAGCATAAATTTTTACTCAGAGGTTGGATTTTAGCAAACTCAATGGCGTTAGAAATATAATTGAATTATCTATCATACCATAGGTCATGGCACACAAAATTACTTTTGTGTTAAAAGTTATGACCATCTGAAGTTGACCCATCAAAAAATTTCACCTAACTGGCTGTTGACCCTAACTTACGGTCAAACCTACGGATAGTGGATCGATTGACTGTCTGTGCTGGTCGACCATAGTTTGTGTCAGAGACTGGGTAAATGAGGTCTCGATCCACGGTCACCCGTGGTCTGATCTACGAAGAGTGGGTTTGTCCGTGAGTCGGGACTTAGCTAATTTTTCTGAGCTGGTTTCAGGAGGGGTTGCAGTTGTGAACCACGAACCACTAGCTCAGGCAGTGGTCTGACTTACCTTCCGTGGATGGTGATCGTAATTTGCACCTACAACTTCTTAAAATCTGTATTTTGGTCTATTTCAGATACGGGGTGTTACATTATCTCCCTCTTGGGACCATTCAACCTCTAATGAAGACTAAAATAGCTGAAATGGAGGTAGAGAGCAGCAATCCCTACCACTAAACACGGAGAACTGAATTTCAGACTGAACTTAGTTCCAAGAACATGCAAATACGCTGAAAATGCAAGTACAACTGAAGGAACCTGATTCTAAGACTGAATTTTCACATGAATGAATCAAAGACTGAAGAGGAACTATTACCTCAAGTTGGACTGGAAACGGAAGGAAAGAGGTGAGGATACTTGGACTTCATAGCTGCTTCTGCTTCCCAAGTAGCTCCCTCTAAAGACTGACTCCTCCACAAAACCTTGACTGAAGCGACTTCTTTATTTCTTAGCCTTCTAACCTGACGATCGAGAATCTCAACTGGTACATCCTCATACGAGAGACTATATTTTACAACCAAAGTCTCTAATGGCACTATGGATGCTGGATCACCCACACACTTCTTCAAAAGTGAAATGTGAAAGACTAGATGCACTGCTGCTAAATCTGTTGGAGACTCTAACTCAGAAGCCACTTTACTAATCCTTTTCAAGATCCGGTAAGGGCCTACATATCTGGGATTGAGCTTCCCTTTCTTACCAAATCTCACCGCCCCCTTCATGGGTGACACCTTCAGGAAAACCCAATCATAAACTTGGAACTCTAGTTCCCTTCCTCTCACATCTGTATAAAACTTCTGGCGACTATGGGAAGTCTTAAGTCTATCTCTAATGAGTTGCACTTTCTCCATAGCTTCATGAACTGAATCTGGTCCTACCAAGGCTGCTTCACCTACTATAAACCAACCAACTGGAGATCTACACCTACGCCATACAATGTCTCATAAGGGGCCATCTGAATGCTGGAATGGTAACTATTATTGTAGGCGAACTTAATAAGAGAAAGGTGATCATCCCAACTACCCTTGAAGTCGATCACACAAGCTCTCAACATGTCCTCTAAGGTTTGAATTGTATGCTCTGCATGACCATCCGTCTGAGGATGAAATACTGTGCTAAGATTAACCTGAATACCAAGACCTTTCTGAAATGACTTCCAGAAATAAGATGAAAACTGAGGACTCTATCTGAGATGATAGACAAAGGCACCCTATACAACCTCACATTTTCATTAATGTAAATCTAGGCATAATCTTCCGCCGAATCTGTAGTCTTGATCGCCAAAAGCGATAAGACATAGTAACCCGATCAACAATCACCCAAATGAAGTCATGATGTCTGCGAGTACGAGGTAAACCTGTGATGAAATCCATGTTGATCACTTCCCACTTCCAAGTAGGAATGTCAATCACTTGAGTCAAACCTCTTGGTTTCTGATGTTCTACCTTGACTTGCTGGCAATTTGGGCACTTATCCACAAAATCTAATATATCTCTTTTCATACCATTCCACCAATAGACTTCCCGCAGATCGCGGTACATCTAAGTGGCGCATGGACGGATTGAACATCTGGAGTTATGGGCCTCTGCAAGAATATGTTGTCTCAACTTCCCCACATTATGAACACATAATCGACCTTGGTAGCGAAGCACATCATCTCCCCCTTGGGAGATAAACCTCAACTCTCTATTGATGACCTGCACCCTTTAGTTCTAGTAATATCGGATCGCTGCCTTGCTTTTCCATAACTTTCACTACCAAAGAAGATTCTGATCTATTCTGGACTATCACACCACCATCTGATGTGTTAGTAAGACTAACTCCTAAGAGAGCAAGACGATGAACATCTTTTTCGACTTCCTTCATTTTTTCATCAATATTTGCTACACCACCCTCTAGAATCACCTCTTTCTGGCCTTAAGGTAAGAGATAATCAACATATAGGTACTCAGCTACTACCCTTTTATTCTAAGACTGGCTCGATAGGAAATTGGAACTGAACAACCTGAATTCTACAATCGACTGAGGCATGACAGAACTGACACCAATCCATGCCTAGAATGACATCGAAGTCTACTATTTTTAACTCTACAAGATCTGCTGAGGTGGCTTTTCGAGAGACTGTGACAGGGCAATTTCTGTATACCCGTCTAGCTATAACTAGGTCACCAACTGGGGTAGAGACTAAGAAGGGTTTGAAGGAGTTTATAGACTTTATCCTAAGATTACTGCTATAAAAGAGAGTTACAAAGGTAAGAGTAGCCCTTAGATCTAACACTACAAAATATCTAAAGAAGGACTCGAAACGTACCAGTGATCACATCCAGAGAATCTTCCTGGTCCCGGGGAGCCTGAAGAGAATAGAGCCTATTTTGGCGTTGTCCGCCACCTGTACCAGAAGAGTTACCCTGCAGAGTTGGGTGACCTTTCGGTACTGTTGGAGCTGTAGACTAAGCCCTAGTATTGTTACCTTCTTTCCCCTTCTTGGCAAAAGGGAAATTCTTCACCCTATGACCAGACTGGCCACACCCAAAAGAACCTTCCTTGCCTGTTAGACACTCACCTTGATGGTTTTTACCACACTTTGGACAAGTTGGAAAGGTCCTATTTCCTGAAACACTTCCCTGAGACTTAGAGCCTGCTGCCCTACTATTCTGATCTTTTCGAAACTATGAGTGATTTCCACTACCCGATTTCAGTTGAGAGTACTTATAGTTCCCTGTTCTAGCTTTCTTGGTTACATTAGCAAGTTCCCTAAGCTTATCTCCCTCAACCTGCTGATTGCTCTGATTATTCATACTTTGAGCGGAAGGTTGAATAGTGTTTTGAAACTCTACATTCGAATCTCCCTGATGTGGGACTAGAGGAACTGTGTTAGCATTCATGGCATTCACATTCCTAGTGTTATCTTTACAGGTAGGCATGATCGCTGAAATGTAGAACGTCGAGTTAGAATAGACTTAGATCGTACCTTACACACGATAAGAATATCAAGAAAGTGAAGTTTTCCTAAAACACTTCATAGCCTCCCTCTCATTAGATGTGGTGCACTTCACGCCCATGAAGAGGACTCTACTTAGTGTGGCTTATCAGACATCCAAGGACAATTAAACCTAGTGCTCTAATACCAAGTTTGTCACGCCCCAAGCTATCCCTGACACGTGGACACGGGACCTAGGACCATAAGTGATCCCAAGCTAACCCTGCTGGCATGATTATGAGCATACTAAAGATAATAAACTGATGCGGAAGCTAAATCATAAATAAAATGAAAAGATGGGGAATACCCATATACTATAACTGAGATAAATGAAAACTGATGAGTTTAATACAAGGAAGATATTAACTCAATACTAAGCTAAATCTACCTATGTCTGAAATAACCCTCTAAACTGACTAGAAGTGCTGGGACATGCCCCAGCTAAGTCTAGAAAATTTGAAACTAAAAGACAGAAAACTGAAAGATGACACGACTAATGTCCTCGAAAAATGAGGACTTACCACTGATGCTGCTGAACTGGAGATCGAGAACCGATCAAAGTTTGATCTGGATGTTGAGAACCTGAACCTATATCACGAGAAGATGTAGCGCATGTATGCGTCAGTACTTGAAAGGTACTGAGTATTCAGGATAGAGTAAAGTTGAAATAACATATAACTGAACAAAGCAATAAAGAAATGATATAATCTGAACATGATATAGATACTGAATGCTGAGCTAACTGAATGCAATGACCAATTTATAACAAGTTGAGACTGAATACTGATTGTACTACAATTTGGTCAATGCAATAGAGTCTGACTGAACTGTGGGAGCTACTAATTACCGACATAAAACCACATGAGCTAAATGTGGAGTCCGATGTATACGCCCCAACGAGAGGACCCAATATACCTGGCCAAAGGTATAGAGGCATGACTGGCGTGATCACCAAACTGATGTTGCCCACAAAGGGGACTTACACCTACACGGCTCGTAGTTCTGGGACTATATGGGTACGCTGAAACCTTAGTCCAACTCGGTATTATGCTACTCCCAATAGATTAAGTGGTTAACACATTATGACTGAGTTTCTGTATATATTGGATAGCTCGAAATACTTACATGTAGATACTCATACTTGAAAACTCCTTTCAACATCATATTATACTATGATCATTAATGATTTGGGAAGTCATACTGCATAAACATTGATGGTATATCTAGATACCATACTATTCATACATTGATGACCTACTCAATTGTCATACTAATCATGTTTTAGAAGCTCTTTCTCAAAACTCATCTTAACTTTCTCAAAAGCACAGTTTAAAACTGAAGTGTTGTCTTATAGAAGAGCTTCTCAAGATTTATAACTCAAAATAGGGTTTATGCTGAAATATACTGATAATGTGGCATAAAACTGGAGTATGTATATCTGAATAACTGAAATGTCTGACCTAGCATGTGTAATTCAAGAACTAATGAAATACATACCTAGGGCTCTGAAGTTTATTGAAGAAACTGAGCAATAACATGATAATCTGATTTGGAGCATTTAAATAACTAATTCATGATGATCTGTTATAATTCTAGAAACCCTAGGTATGTTCATAATCATGGAATCAAGAATCTAACTGAATTCTAGGGACCTAATGGGCGAAAGGAACCCACTAGTGAAATCCTACATACTTGGTGACGAATTCCACGGAGAAATCTTTCGATTTCGGGGATAGAACTGATGGAACCTTGCTGCGTTCTTGAACTACGGTTTTTGACCTTTTTCTCCTCTCTTGATTTTAATTTTTTAAGTTTTGATTAATGACTTTGACTAAGGTAAGTTCTAGTTATGTTTCTAGGCTTAAACTGACTAAAACCTTATGATTTAGGGTCTAAACGACATATCTTAGGGCTAAACGAAATACTAATAGACCAAAAGACCCCTGAATTAACTGCTGTCGGAGTGACCTACGGATTGGACCTACGGGCCATAGGTCAATCTACGGTCCGTAGATTGTATCCGTAAGTCAAACCTACTCGATAGGCCTTCACTAAAACGAGAATCACTTTTTACTTGGAGGTCAGAATTTAGCAAACTCGGCGGTGTTGGAAAGATAATTCAATTATCTATCATACCATAAGTAATGGAACACACAATTCTTTTTGTGCTAAAAAGTTATGACCATCTGAAGTTGACCCATCAAAAATTTTCAGCTAGCTGGCTGTTGACCCTAACTTACGGTCAAACCTACGGACCGTGGATCGATTGATGGTCTGTGCTGGTTGACCATAGTTTGTTTCAGAGACTGGGTAAATGAGGTCTCGATCCATGGTCATAGACCACGAACCGTGGTCTGATCTACGGACTGTGGGTCTGTTCGTGAGTCGGGACTTAGCTAATTTTTCTGAGTTGGTTTGGGGAGGGGTTGCAGTGGTGAACCACGGACCACCAGCACGGGCCGTGGTCTGACCTACAGTCCGTGGATGGCGACCGTAAGTTGCACCTACAACTTCTCAAAATCTGCATTTTGGTCTATTTCTGATACAGGGTGTTACATTTTATTCCTCTCATAAGATTATAATGCTCAACAATTGACAAAGGTTTATTTAAATGAGATAGTAAGGCTGTACGGGGTGCCCCTTTCTATCATCACATACTGTGGTACGCAGTTCACCTCTAAGTTTTGGAGGAAATTACACGAGGAATTGGGAACACAAGTCACTTTGAGTTCAACTTTACATCCACAGATGGTCGAACAATAAAAAAGGACCATTCAGGTGTTAGAGAACTTGTTGAGGGCATGTGTGGTTGATTTTGGAGGGCATTAGGACAAGTTCCTACCGTTATGTGAGTTCTCCTATAATTATAGTTATCACTTCAACATAGATATGGCACCATTTGAGGCACTCTATGGGAGGGGATATAGATCACCCATATGATGGTTTGAGGCTGGAGATGTGAAGGATGCTCAAGATAAAGTGAAGAGTATTCAAGCTAAGATTTTAGCAGCCCAATGTAGACAGAAGAAGTATGCATACCATACGGTAAGAGACATGGCATTTCAGGCTGGGAGAAAGTTCTTCTTAAGGCATCACCTATGAAAGGGGTAGTGAGATTTGGCAAGAAGGCCAAGCTAAGGCCGCGATATATTGACCTCTTTGAGGTTCTTGATTGTGTAGGGACAGTGGCTTATATATTGGCTTTACCTCTTAACCTATCAGGAGTTCATCCGGTATTTCATGTGTCCATGTTAAAGAGATATCATGGTGACGGGGTTATAACACCTCGACTTTTCAAAACATCTAAATTAACTCGTATCTTCATGGAAAGACAAGGAGGGTGAGTAATAAATTAAAAATGATGTGTTATGTGATATTTTAAGTGTTCAAGTGTGGTATCTCAAGTTTTGAAGTTAGGTAAGTGACAAAATAAAAGTTGGTGAAAGTTACCGTAAATTCCTTTCTAAAGATTTGTCTGAAATTTGAGTCAAATATCTCGAACGTTTTCTCCCAATCTATTAAGAGTTATGGTCCCCGAGAGCTATGTAATCGAAGGTCTACGAGTCTAATTTCCAACGCATCAAACCGTTCACTCATACGACTTCAGAATAGAGAGATATTCGTATTTTTGTGGGACTGCGCAAGCAGGCTTGTGAGGTAGGGCCCTAAGTCGGTGGAATGTTACATATATCTTCTCCTTCGACCTTTTTCTCCATTTTAAGCTAAAAAAAATAGAGAAATTAGAGAAACCCATTTCTAAGATCAAGTGAAATATGGATTTTCTCGACTTAAGTTCTTGACGAAAGTTGTTCTACACGTTGGGCTCATCATCGTGGCATAATTTGTTTTATCGATTGCGTAGCATATCACACTTTAGTGTTGGGATAGCAAGGGTTTGGATATATTTGAAGGTTTTGAAGTATATTACGACCTTAAGATCAAGGTAAGACCCTTTTTTCATCGACTCTAGCTTTTATAAGCAGCAAATAGCATTTTGCGACGAAAATACATATATTTTATCGTATTGTCATGGTATATTTTATTTGTGTGTTGATTATGGTCCTACCTTGTTGTAGTATCGAGGGAGTATTGAGTAAAAGTCATTAGGCCACGTGAATTTAGCGAAAAAGGTATGTTAAGGCTATTCCCTACTTACAACATGTTTCCTTAAAGCTTAGAAGCAATGTATTTGGGTTGTTATCCTTGATATACTTGTAGTCGTAATTGTTGATTGTTGGCTATCGAGTTGATATAACCCTCCCTTGTCGGGATTCTTATTCAGTTAGTAGTATCCCTATGTTTGACACAACTTAGAGGTTATTTGTATAGGTTGCTTATAACTAAATTGCTCGCTTTTAGCGATTGGATTGTTATTATTGCCGTTGGGGCTATTGTGGTTAGCTGCAGAAATGTGGTATATGCCTAGAAGGGCTATGTTCTGCCTAGAGGGCTATATGGATGCCTAATAGGGCTATGAGTTGCCTACGGGGCTATATTGTGCCTAGAAGGGCTATGAGTTGTCTATAGGGCTATATTGACACCTAAGAAGGCTATGTGCTTCCTACAGGGCCATGTTGTTGCCTAAGAGGGCTATGCGTTGTCTATAAGATACGTTGATGCCTAAGAGAGCTATGTGCTACCTATGGGGCAATATTAATGCCTAAGAGGGCTATGTGACTGCCTACGGGGCTAGGGGACTACTGATAGGGGTATATAGGCTGATTGGCACCTTCCTGGCTTATGGAGGCCTGAGTAGGTGGTCTGGTGTGCTGTTTGTAGCTACCGAGCTTATGGGGGCTTGGTTAGGTTGTTGTTTTATTATTTTTGATAAGTTTAGATTTAGGAGCAGGTCAGTACACTTATCTTATCCTTGATTTATTTATTGGATTATTCCAGTGTATCAGGATACCTCATTATAGTTTATTGCCTTTCATACTCTATACATTATTTTGTACAGACGCCCCATGGCCTTGGGGGCGCTGCATTCATGCATGCAGTCCTAACAGACGATTGAGTAGACCTCATCAGCAACAGGATTGACTTTTATTCGGTTGGCTAGCCCCTTTCCTCTGGAGCTGCCAGATTTGGGAGGTTTGTTAACTTTTGTTGTATATATCTTTATGGGTAGGATGGGGCCTGTCCCACTAATCTTTACTACTCTTAGAGGCTTGCAAACTAGTGTGTGGAGTTTATAGCTACGTTATGGCCAATGTGGCCTATGTTGTTGGTTTGCGGAAGCTTGTGACTTGTTTGATGTATTGTATTGATATATACCAGCTTTTAGTTTTGGTATAGATATCATGGTGGCCTCGACGTCCCAATCAGGACTTCTATGCTAGTTGGCTATTTATTTATATTATCTCATGGGAGTAGATGTTTCTTTTATAGATTAGTTGACAGGGGCCTTGCCGGCCGATGGCTTAGTTTTAAGCTGAGATATACTTGTTTGATTTCTTGATTGCATGTGGCTGCCATGCGCTAGTAGCAAATGGTTCAGCAGGGTTGGCTCGGGCTTGAGTTTTGGCATTAGGAGCCAGTTGCGCCCCTCAAGTTTGGGGCGTGACAGGGGATTACATCATAAAATGGAACTCAGTTATGTTAGACAAAGACCTTCAGTATGATGAGGAGCCGATTGCAATTCTTAATCGTGATGTCCGAAAGCTGAGGACCAAAGAGATTAAGTCCGTGAAAGTTCAATGGAAGCATCGTACAATTGAGGAAGCTACTAGGGAAACCGAGATGGACATGCGAGACAAGTATCCCCAGTTGTTCATCAATTCAGGTACTGCTCTACTCTTGCTTTAGCCTGTTTTTCCTAGTTGTCACTCGGGGACGAGTGATGGGTAAATTGGTATCTATTGCAACGAATGGTTTCCATATTTATAGAAGAGCCAACGGAGAAAAATTTTGGGCCGAAAAGCTTTTTGGTAGTAACTTGAAATTTCCCAACCTAGTCCAGATTTGGATGAAATCGAAGTCAGTGTGGTGTAGGGAAATTCGGTAACAAATGGTAGATCTAATTGTGAATTTGATTACATGAGTACATAGCTAAGACGTTAAGGAACCCGTACGACTTTACGAAATTGAATTTGTGTGAGTAAAACTCCCAAAATCGCTCTAAGCGTGAGAGGGTAGTTCTGAGTGTCATGGGATGAAGGTGTGTTGTGAAATGGGGGTTTGGAAATTCTTAAATTTCCTCACTGTTTCCGTGCCAGCCACTAAGGCGGGATTTTCCCGCCAGGGTGGGGCCGCTGTTGCGGGGTGAGGACCGCTGTGGCGGGACCGACACGACTTAAGTCGGCAATAAACCCCAAAAATATTTTATTCTACACTTTTTGACTTTGAGAGCTAAGGAACGACCCCAAGTGTTTTCTTGACAATTTTCCACCAATCTTGAGGCTAAAGGTAAGGTTTTCACTCCCCGAATCCATTTTTTGATCCATAAAACTTAGTTTCTTGGGTGATTATTATTGGGGAAGGGTTTTGGAACTGTTTGGATGGTGGGGAAAAGCCCTAATTAAGATATTGTGATCATAGGGTTGATAGTGTTGGTTTTAATCCGGGTAATTAGAAATCGTTTATTGATTTCCGTCTTATATTGATTGTTTGTAGACCAAAAATAAACAGAAAGAATCCGTAAAGGGAAGAATCAAGTTTCTTAGGGAATTCAAATTTTGTTCGAGGTAGGTGATGGTTGTGATTTCATGTTGGTGTGATAAGTATTTGTAATTATTTCATTATGATGCATGTATGTATGCGAATGTTGCATTATTGATCACACTAATCATAAATGAGGATGATTGAATAATTATATGCCATGAATCATGACTTGATTGTATGATTATGAGAATGTACATTGTGATTGTGATTGTGGTTTATTTAATGGATCAGGTGTTACGTTCTGACACACTAACTGCGATCGGTTTCCACATACCGGCATAAACATTGGAATGAGTGTCACAATCCGACACGCTAACTTGGAACGGGTACCACGTACTGGTACACTAATTGTATGGGTGTGGGTTCCATGAGAGGACCACTGACTTGACATAACTATATATCTTGAGAATTGAGAAATTATACGTTGTTCGTAAGTGATAATTGATATTTTATATATTCGATGTATGCATATTTATTATGTTGTAATGACTTATATGTGTTTCGCCTATTGGGATAGCCACGTGATCCTACCAGTAGACTGTGGTTATGTACTGATACTGCACTTGATCTTTGTTTGTTGAGTAGAGGGCATCTTCAGGTGGCTATTGACAGACCTCGTCTAGAAGATCAGTGATCGAAATCGAACTCAAGAGTGAGCCAGTTCTTCCGGGCTGCCATGAGTTCTCTTTTCAGTTACGTCGACATCTTCAGAATTAGACTAGTACTTTAGATTTTCTTATGTTTAATTGGGTTGTACCCATTTCCTTAGACTTCTGATCCTTGTTAGAATTTTGGTACATTGACTTTCAGATTCTAGGTAGTATTTCCGCATATGTTTTGTTAGACTTTTGTTGGAATTTATGAGAACTCCCTATTTTTCTTTTCTTAGACATTTAAACCTGCTTCCATATCTTTAAATGCCTTAGTTTTTGGTTAAGTTGTTTAGCTTGGGGTGTAGTAATGGTTCTCCCATCGGAGGGTTAGTGTGGGTACCAATCACGACGGTCTGGGTCGTGACAATACACAGAAAAAATGATCATTTTTTAAACCAATATGGGGATACTTAAACAACCCCCGATGCACGTCCCAAAGCTGATCATTTGGAGCATGAATTAGCAACATAACATGAAGATCCAAAACTGGATTAATTGAGAATAAACACAGTTTGATTCTTATATCATATTAAGAACAATAGACATCATTAGATAGGCATCGGTTTGAGTAAATTTTTACCTATGTAACATAGTTTTTGGAAAACAAGTTCTATATAAATAGTGATATATTTGTTACATGTTCGAGTTGTGGAGACAACCTCATGCACAAATATAGGATAAGACTACATATAATAGACCCTAGTAATATGGACCTCATGTATAGAGGGAGCTTACTGCACAGAGTTTTCCTTTTATATAAATAGTGATATAGAGAGAAGAAATGATACCGACCTTACTTTGTCCATTGCCCATATCTTGAATTACCCAACCAGAAGGAAACTTCCAAGTATAAGAAGGCACACCATTTTGAATCTCATTGAATAGATCATAGGAAACATCCACCATAATCCATGTTGTTGGATCAAGTTGTCTACAACAACATATGAAGAAAAAATCTCTAGCTTCCACTAGAGGAGATAAAATATGTAACTTTTCATACATTTGTATTCAACAACCAAGAAAAAATCAGATCATTTTATGAGTCAATTTTAATATTTATTTAATTTCTAGGGAAAAAAAAATTCTAAAAGATGGATTAATATTTTACCAATTTTATAGAGCCTCCCCAAGTCCCAGAATCAAGAACTTCAATAGTCCTAGCTTTTGTGACTATAGTAGGAAACAGGTTCATCCATTTGACCTACATATACAAATCAATCAATCATTTTTAAGTATATGATTAATTATTAAACAATAACAATAATAATTACGTCTCAAAATAAGTACTCCATGTCCATCACTAAATGTAAACTCATCCTAATCAATTTTGTATGGGATAAAATTAAAATAAAATTTTATCAGTCTATTGGAAAATAGCCAATTTTTGGAATTCATGACAATGTGTTAGATTTTAAAAAAAACATGACAGTACCTTTGATCTTTCACGTGCTCAACTTTATAATCCATGATACTAGCATGGTATGTTTCCACAACAAAGGCAGTAAGTTTTCAACAAAATCTCAAACACTGTCTACTTTTCAAAAATCAATCCAAAAAGTGACTAGCACGCACAATCTTTAATATATATATATATAACAAAGCAAACCAAGCCTTAGATCCTAGTACTGACACGTTCTAAAACATCACTCTAGGTCCAAAACAGATAATATCACTTGTGAGCTGAATATTTATAACATGAAAGAGTTCAAGAAACTTAATGGATCAAGAAAATTATGGATCAACTCAACTACAGTCATCGACATGGCTCCACAATCATTTGATGATTCAATTCGAGTAGTTGATGATTGGTAAGGTCGATTTGGATTTGGAAATGTTCTTTCACAACTCTCACGATGAATAGAACTCCTCCCATCACTTGATGAATCTACCCAATTTGGATCATTCCTTTTCCAAAGTTCAACCATTTCATTCATAGAAGCAACAACAATCTCAAACATAATTGTTTTCTGCCTATTATCATGATGAAATTCATAATGTTCTTGTCGTGATGGAGACATTATTGGGATGTTAATAATATTTATTGAATGTGCTTGAACATCGCCATTATTATTATTATTATTTTCCTGACAAAAAGGATACGGCTATCCAATGGGAGAGCCACCTATCTTTTGGCTCAACAAACTTTCATCACTTGAACTTGAGGATGATCCAAGAGTTGATATTGATGGTGCCAAATTTGAAACCATCACAGAAGGCCTTCCAGGAACACTTGAGATTTTTTATACTATTTTATACTGCAAAAAAAAAATTAAAAAATGTTAAGTTAATTTGCTTATAATAGGTAATTATTTATCATAAACATGATTTGAGAACCTAAAAAGATAAGGGTATATAATTAAGTTGCTACTATATAACTTAAATTCTTTTCATTCAACTTGATCTCTCTTGTCAAGGGCGGGTGCAACTCATAAGCACGGGACAGAAATGAATTCAAGATTTAAACTTAATGAGTTAGCCCTTTTTAAGTATTTAACACTTTTGGGGGGAATTTTAACTTAATTTTCAGTACCCACATTAGGAGGTCCACAAATTCGGCTTAACATTATGTAAGGGGTAGAAGAATCTTATCCATACCATCACAGGTTTTTGTAGTAGGCATCTAATGTTTAATTCATTTTTTCTTGTATCTATGTTTTGCGTAAAAATTATGGGATTTAAATGAACCGGTGCCTATGATCTGCATCCACCTCAATAGATATCTTAAAGGTGGAACACAAACATATTATATGTAAAAATTGACTAAAATTTCAACAAATATCTTAAATCGCACCCCTTCATTTCAAAGTACAACGCTGAGTTATGTGCTAAATACCTTAAAGCCCGGATTAATTCATCGAGTTCAAACAATGAATCTGCCTTGTCTTTTGTTATATATATACAAGTAATTCTTTGTAAGACAAATAAATAAATTACTAGCAAAAATAAATAAAGTAAATTAAATAGTATAAATAGAAGGTTTACCTGCTCTCTCAACCTTTGATTTTCCATTTTCAAATTTTTTATATTACGTTCCCTTTCTTCTTTTCCAATGGGTGGTCCATCACATTTTGGGCACATAATATTCTCCATTGCCTCTTGCATTGCCTTATTCTCACAAAGAAATCTTTCATTTTCTTTTCTCAGAGCATAGTTGACGGATCTCTCATTTTGAGTCTAATGAAATATATATAACAAAAATGAATCTCTCTCTCTCTCTCACACACATACACACACACACACACACACACATATATATATATATAATAGATATTATGAGTTAATTAAATGTAGAAAGAGAATGAAATAAGTAGTTCTTGAAAAAATAGCATTTTCCGCCTCTAAAATACAGGTATATTATGATTTTGGTCCTTGTGACATTTGACGAATCACATTTTATACAGGTATATTATGATTTGGGTCCTTGTG
The DNA here is from genome assembly GCA_029582605.1 of Solanum gracilifrons. Taxonomy (NCBI): domain Eukaryota; kingdom Viridiplantae; phylum Streptophyta; class Magnoliopsida; order Solanales; family Solanaceae; genus Solanum; species Solanum gracilifrons. The sequence continues at coordinate 1,989 of JAJOOH010006341.1, read as the reverse complement.
ACATTTGATGAATCACATTTAACTTTCGATTAATCAAAATGCGTGTTTCTAGTACTTTTATGTATGACGTATGTTGTATAAACTACTTTTAAAATTGTATTATTATCAAATATGGAGTAACAATACAAATTTAATACAACACATAGGCAATTAATCATTATGTTAAATTTGTGAACATTCACAAACAAAGGGATCAAAAGTGCACATTCCATGATTCCAATCAATTGAAGATTTATGTACTGAGGAAGATATTACTGTACCAAATTAAGCCTTTTTTAAAAATAAAATATGCGTGAAAATTATTTTCTCCTTCCATCTTTGATTAAAAGTTCAAATACCCACTCTAATTTTGAACAACATACACTTTATTCCTCATATGAGATATATATTTTGATGAATTTTACATAGGTGAAAAAATTAGTCCATAAAAATATAATTTACCCAACTCGCCCAATTTGAATGGGTTTTGCTAGGCATATTTTCATGCGGGTAAAGTTGGGCGGAAATCAGGGTATATTATATATTTAGCTCAAATTGATTCATAAAAGAACTTGTTAAAATGTATATAGTCAACAACAACATAGGATAAAGTGTACACATACCTTACAACTACCATGGGGGTACAAAGGTTGTTTCCGATAGACCCTCAGCTCAAGGAAAATATAGACCAATGAATTATAGATAAATAAATATGAAAATAGAGAAAGTCCCGTCAAAATATACTGTAGATAACTTATCAAATCATCCTAAACAATAGTCATAATAAGATAAAACAATAATAGAAGTGTAAAATCCCATAACTAATAACCAAACTAATAGTACGACTACTAGTGTAGAAGAATAAGTGAGACAACGCTCAACACTCTAACTAACCTCCTACCTTGATATGTGTCCTCCATAACCTCATATCTAAGGCCATATCCTCTATAAGTGGTAGTTGTTTCATGTCTTATCTAATCACCTCTCTCCAATACCTCTTCAGCCTACCATTACCTCTCTTGAAACCATCTATATCCAACCTCTCACACTTCCACACCGGGGCATCCCTACAATTCCTCTACACATGCCTATGCCATCTCAACTCATGTTTTGCATCTCGTCTTTTATCGAGGCAAATCCTACCTTGTATAGGATATCTTCATTCCTAAACTTATCTCTCCTAGTATTCCAACACTTCTATCTTAATATCTTCATCTTATGAGCGTGATGATTCTTGACAAACAACACTCTGGTCTATACAATAATATTGGTCTAACCACCGTTCTGTAGACTTCGCCTTTAAGTTTTGGTGGCACCTTTTTATCACACAAGGCTTCAACTTTGATCCTACATTTCATATACTCTGCACCAACATAATGAATAACATCATTGTCAATCATCCCATTCCCTTGGATAATAAACCCAAGATATTTGAAACTTCTCCTCTTCTGAATGATCTGTGAATCAAGCCTTACTTTCATGCCAGTCTCAAATTTTGTGTCACTGAACTTGCACTTCAAGTAGTCTATCTTAATTCTACTAAACCTAAACCCTTTAGATCCAACGTCTGCCTCTAAACCTCAAACTTAACATTAATTCCACCTTAAGTCTCATTAATCATAACTATGTCATCTATAAATAACATATACCATGATACAAATATCCTGCGTCAATTCATGCAGCACTAAGACAAATAAAAATGAGCTAAAAGTTGATTCTTGATGCAACTCCATTACAACTTCAAAGTGCTCTGAGTCTCCTCCCACTACCCTTACCCGAGTCTTGGCTCTATCATACATGTCCTTGATTTCCCTGATGTATGTCATAGGTACACCTTTAAATTCAAAGAATCTCGATATAACCTCCCTAGGAACTTTATCATGAAACTTTTCTAAATCAATGAACACCATGTGTAGGTTCTTTTTTCTCTCCCAATACTTCTCCACTAGTCTCCTTGTCCTAACATGAAATCGAACTAGTTCACGAAAATAGTCATGCCTCTTCTCACCC
>JAJOOH010006340.1:0-34487 GCA_029582605.1 Solanum gracilifrons | reverse complement strand
GATTGTGTTGCAACTGATAATTGCAAATCAACCCCCCCCCCCAATCTGACATTCGTGTCAGCCCCTTAGCCTTGTTTACATGTCCTTTCCGATAATTTCTATTCCTTTAACTAATTAGACCACATTTGTACTTCATAACAAAATTTGAACACGTACCACTCCTTGTGGGTTCGACCCCAACCTTTCGTTGGGCTTTATACTAGTTAACGATCGTTTGCAGAAAGGTTGTGATAAGGTGTGCTTCAAATGTTAATCAAAATAGCGTCGCTGCCGGGGATGGGTGCTATTTGAAATTCTACTATTGAAGTTGAATTGTGTTCTTTTTGGTTGTAGCTAAATCGACTTAATTTGTTTTGTGTTTGTGTTGAACAGAGGAAAAGATGAGTGTGAACGGGAGTAATGGTAGCCAAGTGGACCACCAAGACGATATTTGGGAATCTTAATGATGTGAATGACCCAATCCTTTAGGCGGTTTTGGTGCAATATGTCTACCTCCAATTGAAGGAAATGTTGTCTTCTATGTTACTAACAGAATGTTACAGCTCCTCCAAATGAAAGGTCTATGTGGAGGATTGGCTCACGAAAACCCCCATGAGCATATCAAAAATTTCGTGGGTGTTTGTGGTTCGTTCTCGTTCAAGAATTTATCACAAGAATTAGTCAGTCTCAGGTTGTTTCCTTTCTCTTTGATGGGTGAAGCTACCATATGGTTAACTTAGTTAATGAGGGATTTTACCACCCCTTGGGATGAATTGACAATATCGTTCTATGTGAAATTCTTTCCCCTACAAAGATGATGACGCTCAAAGATGGCATCCAAGGTTTCAAACGCTTGGAAGGTGAACCTATCCACGAGATGTGGCTGAGGTTTAAGAAATTTGTACTTCAACGTCCGACTCACGGATTGCCAAACCATATATTGCAGCAATACTTCTATAGGAGTTTTGACTCGGTGAACAATGGAGTTGTGGATAAACTTGTTCCCTTAGGTATAATGCAACAGACTTATGAAGTAGTGTCTTAACTCCTTGATGGCATGACCAAGATCAATAGGGCATGGTACCCTCATGAAGACCAAGTATATCCTCCCACTTTTAGGATGACAAAACAGCAAATCAAAAAGGATCAATAGAGGGACCAAACCATGGCTAAAATTATGACTCAGCTAGATATCTTGGCAAAAATATGATGGGGAGTGGTGGGTTTTGGTGGAGTAAGCCCCGATGAAGCATAACTTGAAGCATTGTACAATGAGTAAGTGAACTTCCTCGCAAATCAAGGAGTAGGTTGTCGTTCCAACTATCAGAGGTCAGGTGGAAATCTAGATTGGAATAGATATGATGGATGGAGAGATCGAGACAGGGAATGGCATGATCGCAATGCTACTTGGAAGGAAAGAGAGGGTGACAAGGACATGTACATCACACCACATGAACGTCAAAACCCCAAAGAGTCGAAAAATGCCTGTAAGGAAGACATGCTCTCTCGCATTCTCAATAAGGTAGAAGGGTCAGACAAAGTTTTAAAAGAAATGAAAGGAAGTGTATATACTCTCAATCAGACGGTGACTTCTCAGTCTATCTCTATTAAGAAGTCGAAAGCGCAAATGGGTCAAATCTCAACCTGATTGAATCTAAGACAAAAAGGGGGGTTGCCTAGTGACATAATGGCAAACCCCAAAAAACGTAAATTGGTATTTTATTCGTGCCATGATGTTAAATAAGGCGCTTCTTGGGAGGCAACCTATGTTTTTGATGCTTTAGTTTAGCTTTTGAATAACGGGTGATGATTTTGCAGGGTGAAAAGTGAAACATGTTGGAAAATGGGTACTTTGGCGAGCCAAAATTTCAGTCGGCGACTCAAAGAATAGGTCGGAAAGCCCCAACTTGGACCGCCATTGGAACCACCTAATTTGAAGGGGAAGTCTGTAAAATTGGCGAGCTAAAAGCTCAGTCGGCGAGTCACCGAACAGGTCAGGGACTCACCGAACTGGTCGGCGAGCCCCGACTTTGTCTGCCATTTGAACACCTAAATTTCTGGGAGTTTTGTAAAATTCGACGAGCAAATATACCACTTGGTGCATCAACGAATGGTTCGGCCGGCACGACTTATATCTCCCAATGGAGCGCGAACTGAAAGGCTTTAAAGGCCTAACGATTTAAAATTTCCAAATCCTTCAACTTCTCCCATTTTTAATCCCCGTACTCTCACACCCTATATTAGATCTTTCATATTTATTTATTTTACTCTTATAGCTTGTGAAATCTTTGCTCGGGATTGTTGAACTTTGTCGCCTAGCAATTCAATTAAAAACTTCGGCATATAGGTTGGTTTTCTGAACCCTGTACATAAATATGTGGTTGAACTCGAATTCAACTATTAATGTGATGTTAGGTAGTTTAATTTATCGTGTTTAATTGTTTGATTTCCCGTAATGAGTTAAATTAGTGCTTAATTGTGCGTAATTGTTCGATTACCGTGTTTTTGCTTGTTAAAATAGAGTCTGAATCATTGGGTTGCGATGAAAATATATTGGGTCTTGCTGGGTGAAGTCCGAGTAACCCTGGATTGTGCTAAATGACATATTTTGCCCAATGATGAACCAGTTGACATCATTCTTTAGGGTAAAAGAAGTCAAATGGCCAATTTTGGCCAAATCGAGGGAAGTATGAGTACCCCAAGGGCATGGATAGTATGGGTCTTGGTTGAATATCAAAGTGTATATATTTAATTTTGTTTTCATGGGTTATGAGTTGAATTTTAAAGAAGTGTGGTGAAAACTAGGATGTTGGGCCATTTGGCGAGCTGAGTCGAGGTCGCCGAGTGGACTGACGATTCGCCTAAATACCCCTAGATCGGCTTTAGTTTCCATAAAATGTTGAGCTATATTCTGTAACTTTCGGCGATATGCCTGAGCTCATCGATTTCACTCGACGATTCGCCAAAAGTTCTTCTTGATTGCCCTTCTACGCCCCTAAACCCTAAAATACACTATAACTTTTGGTGAGCTACTTCTAGCTCGCCGAATGGCCCTAGACATCACCGAACTCTCTTGAATGTTATAAATTTTTTAGCTGGTACTATCGACTAACCCAATGTGGCTAGCCAAACTGACTAGGAGACTCGCCGAACGGTTCGGCGAGTCTTTTTGTAACATATTTTCTGCACCTTTTTTGGAACTTTTTCTAACGTTTTTCTTTATTGTTTAGAGAAATGGCTAGACCCAAAGTGTCAGGAAGAGTCATACCACCATGCAAGCAAGAACGAGGAATAGTTATAGATGAGGATGCAGCTACATCCACAGCAAAGGTAGCCAAACTCCCTACGAAGGGAGGAAAAGGGAAAGTCAAGGGCAAGGCGCTCATGGGTGAGAGACTAGAGTACAGTTCCGCCAGTGTGCGAGTCTACCAGAATCACCTCACATCATCAGACAACGAGGGGGACTCTCAGGATTCTCAGGCTTCCATCTCTTAGCGTAAGCATGACCAACTCTTACAAGCTCAGAGAGCAAAACTTCACTCCAAAGCAATGCATGATCAGTCTAGGATCCTGATTCCTCAGACTCCTCCTTAAGCTGCAGCTCTAGCTCAAACAGTGGTCCCGGCGCCAACAGTACAGGATCCTCCTCCCCGGTCTCTCAATATAATAAAGGCCGAGGGATTGAAGAATATTCTTGAGGACAAGAGATTGTTCACAAATGGTGTGGTAGATAGGTACCAGAGATATAGAACACTCTCAAATTCCATAAGTTCAAAATTTTTACTAAACCAGTGGGTCCGTACATTCGAAATTGGGTCCAAAAATTTTTATTCATCTTACGAAGACTTGGTGCCAAAAGGGAAGAGGAAGGTCAGTGCCTTCAAACCAATTAACACTCTGATTGTCTAGGGAAAGAAGGTGAAGTGCCAGAGTGAGGACATAAACGTTGTTTTGGGATGCACTTATAACTTCAGGCACCAAAACATCGATCTGAACTAGAGGAAGTCGTTGGAGGACCTGAAGGGTTGGTTGGCACCCATATTATCTGATTCCACCCCGAGGTGGATAGAGGAGGGTGTGCCCATAGAAAGGAAGGATCTTAACTTAGCAGCTCGGTACTAGTTCGGCTTTATTAGCAGCACTTTCATGCCATCCCAAAATGAATCCATAATCAGACACCCTAAGGAAGTATGTCTAGGGTCCATCATTACTCGACAGTCACTGAATTTGGGACTATTGATTGAGCCGGAGATGGACATATGGGCCAAGCAGAGACATACTTCACTTCCATTGCCGGTGTTGATCACCCTACAATGCAGACGGGCCCGTGTTCCTCTAGATAAGAAGATGGATGTGGAGGTGACACCCACCTCCTCTACTGACATTCGGCATGTTGAGGTCAAGTACCAGCTGGATGAGGTTGACAGGAAGAGGGGAACCCCGGTGGATGCATCCTTGAAGGTTGATGTTGATATGGTCCCTATAGAGGCAGACATGCCTAATCAAGCTAGTGGGCCCTAAGGTACATTTTTACCTCCTTCTTCTTAGACTCTTAGCTCTTCTACTACACCCTCTCCCCCTAGATCTTCTTTTTGTGCCGCTTCTTCTCCTTGGCATCCGATCACCTAGGCCATGCTTTACAAAATGGGGCACTTATCCAGTCTGCTGATGTGCATGCCTCCCAGTTAGAGGACGCTATTCATGGGATGATCGAGAGAGCCATTGCTACTACATTGATACCTCTCCTAACTTTGATTGATGCCCTTACAGCAAGAGAAAAGGATGACGAATGCCTTGATCCTTTACTCTTTTCTTCTCATTTCTCTTCTTTTCTCTTCTTGAACTCTCAACTAAAACCCTAGGCATATATTAGGATTACAAAACTGAACCAATCAAATTAGACCCCTTAAACCTTACAAAAAACAAATTAAATATGATTGAGAATTACCAAAATACCCCTTACTATTTTTGGGTAACTTTCCTTATTGGGACAGTCCGTTTTCAAATAGGCATATCTCCTTCATACAATCTCTAAATTTAGCAAACTCGGTAGCGTTAGAAAGATAATTCAATGACCTTTCATTTTAAATTATATGGGCTACCTAAATCATCATGTATCGAAACTTATGGTCATTTGAAGTTGACTCAAAACTTAAGGGAACTTAGAAATAACTTGAATGAATTCTCTTTAGTTCTTCTTGTAACTCAAGGTTCTACATCTAGTGACCTTAACACTCAAGAAATTTTAAATTCCTCGGCAAAATCTACGCTAAAAAAAGAATGGGTGGAACCTAAGTTCAAAAATATTTCGGGGTGTTAAAAAATCTCTCTCTTGGGATCATTCGTCCTTAAATGACTACTGGATTGGGTATGGAACGGGGTTACTGTTATTAAGGTCTAAGTATAATGGTATGCTCTTACTATATTGAAGTTAACCTAAATCCTAATGTTCGGGTTCTAAACCTCAATAGGGAATCTCATCCTCTTCTTCCTCCTCATTTAAAACCTTAGATGGAATTATCACACCATCACTATCACGTTAAGAACATGAACCTCCTCTTTCCAACATCACTCCATTATTAAAAGAACCTCGTATATGATATCTTCCATACTCTTTGGAACTCATTACTATCTTACTCTCAAACACTTGACTTTATTTCTCATCTTGTCATCTCCCCCTTAGGTCTAAAGTTGACAGTCGAAAGCCATGGACCTATTCTATCATCTCTAAACTGATCTACATCCTGCTTTATGCTAACACTCTGGAGAAGTTTATCACATGACTACTGAACTCTCCATAAGCAAGTACTAAGACGTCTTTTCTAAGATGTTTCTCTTAGCCTCATCTAATTAGATACCCTTTCGGTACACATCTTAATTCTCTTGTTACTCTTCTTACTTATCCACACTTCACTGCCCTTATCGAAAGATTAGGGTCTCTCACTTGTACCACTCATATTTATTACAGTTAACATCTCATTTTCTCACCCGCTCTATGTTAAGTCTTCTAGCTCAAATCTTAAGACTAACATCATCACCCTTATGTTGTCATTATTTTGGTCATGATACTAATCTCAAATTCAAGGTTAATATTGATTACTAAACCCGAAAATCAATATGATTGCTCAGCTACTATACTAACAGAATACTACTATGCATAAATTTAAGAAACACTCGTCCACTCGAACCTTATGACAACTAATCAATCCTTACCTCTCAGTCTCCATACTTACAAGTTACCATCATATTCCACGTCACAACTTAAGTACTACTTACTCACTTACTACGCATTATCTGTCAAATACTTCTATTATTATTTTAATACCATGGGGTTCTCCTTTCAAAATTCGTAAGCCTAGCTTGGGTCTATCACCTCATGAGTACTCTGCTATCTGATTCCACACATATATTTAGTCTCCTCTAACACGATGGCACATCAAAATCAACTCTATTCCGGTTAACAATAGACTTTAACCTACCTTGACTAGTAACTATATCTCTTCCTTCTATCAAGAACACTCTACAACCTTATTAATCAGTTGATATCTCTAGAACTATTTTTGAAGAAATCACTTATAACTAACAGGGTACACGATTTCAATAACATAATATGCCTTATCACTATCTCATTTCCTTAGATTACTGAACCTATGCATGCTTTAATCTTAGCTTAAGAGCACTCTTTACCTCTATTGCTCATAATCTCGTAACTTCAGCTACCTTTTTAGGCAAAAATACTACCAAAGATCTAATCATACTTCCTCATAAGGATCTCAGCTAAAACAAGGCTTAGAGAAAAAAGTACATCTCACTTTTAGCTTGAACACATGAGAATGAATAAATTTGTATGACATAGATCTATTGCACGATTTAGAGTATGAAAAAAGGGAAAATTTTCTTAAATGTATGTAGTCCCTCGTTTATAGAAGTGTGGCTCTCATAATCATAAACAAGACCTTACTGACAGAACTTCATAGACACTTTAGGGCAATTGAACGATAAGCTCTAATGCCAAGTTTTTCTTGACCCAAGCCTACACTCTGGACGTGGCCGCTACTTGAAACCATTTTTGGTGGTGCTTATCGTGACAAACGACACTAACCTATGGTACGAGTGTCTACGAACGTCGATAATATAGTAACCCAACTAAAGGTTGGGGTCATGTCCAAAGGGAGTGGTTTTGAGAATTGATAGAAAAATAAAATTTAGCTCTAACTAGTCATAGCAAAAGACATTAACAAGTAAAAAAATAGTAAATAAAAAGGGGTGACATAAAAGTGTCAAATATCAAATGGGGGTTTTGTCACAAGTAGTAAAAACAACGAAAAGAACAAGAAAATCAAGTATGGAGAAAAGTTCTTGGGGTGTGACCGCAATACAGGTTAAGATAAATCGTTGGGTACATGTTTTCGATAGGAAATTTGCAAGATAATAGTGCCTAGTCTAAGCTTTAAATGGAAATAGGTTCCCTCTTGGGCAACTTACCCCGTTTCAAATGGGTTCCTCTCGGACACCTATTTACCGCATGAAGGCCAGCCTACGCCTTACCCCACTCACTCTCCCGAGCTAAGTGTTAGGATATGGGACTAGGGCTCACCCTCTCGGGCTGAACCTCAAGTCGACCCACTCCTTAGGCCATCAGTCTAGCGGTCTTGGTTTTGCAACCTCTCTCTCTCGCTGGCCGAAAACACATCGGTGGTTTTTGTATTTGCAACTACAAACCCATTAAATTAAACCACAACCACTAGGTGAAATCACCATTAAAATACATCTAACTTATCAGCACACAAGACCCAACAAAAATATCAACACATATTTGCTAAATCATACCCCAAGAATGGGGGGTTTTAGCCACACAAGAAATAACCAAATACGCCTAAAATGACACTAAAATCAAATTGGTATAAGGAATTAAACCTTGATTTAAGCAAAGGAAGAAGAATGGAGAAGACCCACTTCCAACTTGGGGAAGGTGAAATTCTTCTTTCTTAAATCTCCCAAAAAACCCTCTCCAAACTTGAGAGAAAATATCCCAAAAAAGTACTACTCTATTATGAAAATTATAATAATAATTCGACTCTCCTAAAATTAATAAAGATATTAGTATTTATAGACTTCAGAAATTAGTTCTGGCGGATCGCTCAGTGAGGTTAGTCGAGGCCACCGAATAACTCGGCGACTCACCCTTGTTCTATCTCATCGCTGCTTCATGCTTGCCTTCAACATCTGCACGTTCTGGATCATTGGGCGGTATAGTACTACTTCGCCAAATTATTCGGCGAAGCGCCAACTGCTCTTTTCATCACCTTTTTTTATCCTTCTCCTTCAGGGCTTCGCATACTGGAACAAAGGGTGGACTGCTTCCCTTTGGAGAATCGCCAAGTGTCCTTGGCGATGCTCAGGCTTCAGCTTCTTCGTTCTTTTCAGCCTTTTTGTTCCTTTTTGCGCCTAAGTGTTCATGCTTCCACTAAAACTTCAAATACCTGAAACTTAAGAATTTTCATCAGATATTAAGACAGATGAAGTATTTCAGGACACTATTTCTATCAAAATAAAGCCCTAAATGAGTCCAATTTGTGGACTCAGCAACACCCCAAACTTAAACTTTTGCTAGTCCTCAAGCAAACATTGATTTCAGCCGTTCAAAAAGGGTGTCTCAAACAGTGTTGCACAAGACTCAATCATGAATGCACACAATAAGACTCACTTTACTTATGCAAGGATCAATTCTGTACTCAAAGATTCAAGTTGTGACACACTATTACCAAAGATTCTCATGCTCGCAATACTTGCTATTTGTGCGAGTTCAATCTCAACAAAAAGTATCTAAATGCCCTCACATAAAGAATGATTCAATATTCACACATAGAGGTTAATTAATTCAAGATCAGGAATCAAATGCAACGCTCACACTCAAAAAGAGGAACACAGTGCATCTTTTCACCCATAGCCTTGCCCTTATTTTCCGATCGATCTTTGGTCTAGCTCAGCCAAGATCAAAAAGGTCTTTCTACGACTTGTAATGGGGATAAGTGCAAAGGTATGGTCATTTAGGGTCAGTGACTTTTTCCTCGTGAGATGTGGCATTCTCAAGGCATTCCCTTCTTTTCCTTTATCAATTTATTTTCTAGTGCTTCTAAGTCATCCTTTTATTCACCTCCATGGATTGCTTGGAAACCCAATTTCCTTTGTACTTTATTCTACACACTTTTTTTTATTGAAGGGTTTCCATTGTTCTGCAGCACCATGGGCTAAGGGGGATTTTTCTTGCATTTCTTGAGTTCTCCTTTTCCTTTTTTCACCACACCCCCAACTTACGCTTTTGGACTAAGTTGGCTATTCGCTAAACGACAAATCAAGATGATTATAGGTAGTGGGTCAAGTAATGTCTAGGGTTCATCAAGGTACTTACAAAGAAAGGTAAGCCTCAAAGGGTCTTCAAAAGAGTTTTACACGCTCACGGGTAAGCCATAAAAGAAGTATATGTTAAATTTGTCTCACACTCTTTCAAGTTGCCTAAGATCATCTCAAGAGGACACCTTTCTAAATCAATCAGACTAACGGGGAAAATTCTGGGTTTATTCATACATGGTTCAAAGCAAGCTAATCACACAAGGCATCGACACTTAAGTCAAACAAGACTGCACCCTTTCGCTAGTGTGCAACGGTAATTACAAGATAATCAATTCGATAAATGGCTAATAACAAAGAGATGCAAAGAGTTCACATATTGTTTATGCAACTTCATTTGGCCTCGTTGTAGTCGCGCATTCATGTTCGTTCAATTAAGAGAACTATTCAAGTCATCGATATTGATCGAAACCGAGACTCATTTTTGCAAAAGAACAACCACAATAAAGTCACGAGGGGTGGCAAAAATGTGCGAAAAATTCAAAAAATTTATAGAAGGGTCAAAATCATTTTGCAATTAATATATAAATAGAGCCATGAGCTCAAACATCCACAAAAATCAGTATTAACCACAATGATAGCTCAAATCCCAAATACATAGGAAAACACGAGTCAGAAATAGAACACACAAAAGGTGGGCCTCACCCCACCTCAAATAAAAATCTTTTTTCCTCAAATGCAAATGAAAGTAGCCAACAGTTAAAGTAAAGAAAGAACAGAGAAAAAGGTCAAGAAGGGATCCTGTATACACGCTTGTTCCATCTGTCAGGGCACTGTTTCCTAATGCATTAGCCTGAAATTCTGCAATGGTTCCCGGATTGTCATTTTGGTTCTCATTGTGTTCATTTGTCTTAGCTTCTATACTGATGTTAGCAGCACCCATTTTATCCACGTCATGGCTTGCAAAAAAAGAATTTATAGCCGTGTAGACTCCACGTTTCTGCAAAGGAATGGTGGGATTAATGGGGAACCTTCTGCTGGAGCATGATTTCTTACTTTCTCTTCTTTCTTTTGCCAGTTCTGCTATCTTCTCGTGTATTTTGAAATCTCGTGCTCTTACATGTCTGGGTGGCATGTCTCTCCCTGCAACCTTTGGTCTAGCCTTTTCTGTAAAAGACTTCAAGACAAAGTGAGACAATATTTAAATAAGTGTAGGGGAGTCCTGGGTGTAGAATCGCTTTGCCAAGCTATTTGGTTAAGTGGTTATCTAGCTAGGCTATTTGCTGAAAATGATTTACGAATGATATAAGGGCACAGACAAAAGGCAAACAAAAGGGTCATTAGGCTAGTCGCCGAATGCAACTTGCGATTTAGGCTGATCGCCTAAAGCCACAGATCACTCGATACTTACAACATCCATTTGATGGCAAAATGATGACATTAGGCGAACCGCTAAGCAATTCAGCAAGTTTTGTCCATTTCGCCGAATAGGTAAACATGTCTATTTTCAACCCATTTCTTTCAATATTCACCCCACAACCCAGATAATGCAATTTAGGCTTAAATAAAACAGTTTCAACGAAGACCCATAGAAGTTTCATATTTTCCCTCGAGTGAAACAAAATTCAACTCCGAGCATAGTTGAATGAGAGTCCCTCAAATCACGCGACAGTGACTGAATTATAATCAATAATACATGCACTCCGAGTAATTCAGAGACTCATCAGTGATTTTACCCTATCAATCATTATGCAAATGAGTACAATGTTAATATCTTAAATGTTGGGTTCGAATTACCAACCTTTGATGCCAAATAGATACTAATTAAGTGCTAGGCAGTAATGCAATCCATCTCCGAGCACAATTCAAAAGCTAAAATACTCTAAAAGTACCAGAAATAAAAGGCTAGAGTGCAGGTGTTAGTTTGATTGGACGAAGGAGTGAGAGAATATGAATGAAATAAAACTTTTAAACTTGTGGCTTGCAGCAACCGTCCAGTTTCCGCCCATTCGGCGATGTCAGTCAAGTTCGCCCATTCACTCGGCAAAACTCCAAGCGTCCAATTTCTTCGCCAACTGTGATAGGATCTGCAGCTCATGTAAGGATTCCAATCGACGTTCTACATCGAGATCGTTGACATGTTCGGCGACGTGCCACTAATTTTTCACAAACCACCTATATTTACAGAATCCAAGCTAACAGTTAATTGAGTCAGATGGCAGAAAGAGTCGTGTTCACCGATCTTGTCGTCGATCCGCCAACTGGACCTGTTGCTTTCCTCCATATACTATTTCAATCACCTCCCTTACTGTATCCTGTACAAACAACACACCACTATTTTATTTGTATTTAGGAAATACTTAAAGTGTTTTGGGTTGCCTCCCAAATAGCGCCTTAGTTAACGTCGTGGCATGACGCAAGTCCACCTTCAGACTTCATTCTTGGGTTAGCCATGGTATCACTAGGAAAACCCACTTATTGTCGTGGATTGAGATGAAATGAGATATGACACATTTGGGTCTCTAACTGCTTGATTGAAACTGAATGAGAGGTGACAGTCTGGCTGAGGGTTAATACGTCTTCTTTCATACCTTTCAACATTTTGTCTGACCCTTCAACTTTGTTTAGGATGCGCGAGAGCATATCCTCGGACCTATCACCTTCTGAATCCTTGGGGTTCTGATGCTCGTGGGGAGGCACATATTTATCCTTCTCCCCATCCTTTCAATTTGGATTACGGTCCCTCCATTAACGATCTCGATCCTTCCAGCTTTCGTCTCTAACCCATCATTGGTTACCACCCTGCCTTGAGTAGTTTGAACGATAGCCCCCGCCTTGGTTAGCTAGAAAATTTGCTTCTTCGTCATACATGGCTTCAAACTTCATTTCCTCAGGATTTGCACCCCCGACTCCCACATCATTGACACTACAGGCACCAGCCCCCATGACATTTTTGGATAAAATGTCAAGATACGTCATGATCTTGGCCATGTTTTGGTCTCTCTCATTGTCCTTTTCAACCTGCTCCTTAGATAGCTGAAATGTGATGGTGAGACCTGGTCTTCGCGGGTGTACCATGCCCTGTTGATGGTTGTCATGCCATCGAGAAGTTGAGTTGCTACTGCATATGGTTTCTACATTAATCCTCCAGCCAAGAGTTGGTCAGCTACACCTTTGTTTACCGAGTCGATTCCTGATAGAAGTATTGATGGAGCACATTATCAGGTAGACCATGGATTGGGCATTGTAGCACCAATTTCATAAACCGGAGCCACGTTTCGTGCAGAGGCTCTCTATTCAGACGCTTAAAGCTTTAGATGCTATTCCGAATAGTCATCATCTTCGAGGAAGGGAAAAATCGCACATTAAATATGGTGACCAACTCTTCCCACGAAGTGATCGAGTTACGTGGCAACTCAGCTAGTCATTTGCATGCCTCCCCCATCAATGAGAAAGGGAATAGCCTTAATTGAACTGACTCCTGAGAGATGTTTTTGAACGAGCATGGCCTACACACATGTACGAAGTTTCGAAGATGCTCATGTGCGTCCTCATGGGCTAATCCACTGAAGAGTCCCTTAAGTTGAAAGAGTTGCAACATGGTGCTCGTTATGTAGAACACCGCATTTCCCTCTGCTGGATTTATACGGATGGCTCCAACACCTCCCATGAGATGTGGATCATTGATGTTGGGCTCTTAGCATCGTTGAGGTTGCCGATGTCATCTTGATGGCCCACCTGGCTCCCGTTACTACCGTTAACACTCATGCTTTCTGAAATGTTTACCCAATCAACAGAACAAAACTAAAAATTAAATTAGTAACCTACCACTAATAAGAACAGGACCTCTATTAAACTAAAAATTGTCAAATAACACCACTCCCCGGCAGCGGTGCCATTTTGATGCTTATCAAAACCAACGACACTAACCTACTATTCAAGTGTCTACGATAGTCGATA
This sequence comes from Solanum gracilifrons, assembly GCA_029582605.1. Lineage (NCBI taxonomy): Eukaryota > Viridiplantae > Streptophyta > Magnoliopsida > Solanales > Solanaceae > Solanum > Solanum gracilifrons. The sequence goes on along the minus strand of JAJOOH010006340.1, from coordinate 21,197 downwards.
ATATAGTAACCCAACTAAAGGTTGGGGTCGTATCCCAAGGGAGTGGTTTTGAGAATTGATAGAAAAATAAAATTTAGCTCTAACTAGTCGTAGCTAAAGACATTAACGAGTAAAAATATAGTAAATAAAAGGGGGTGACACAAAAGTGTCAAATATCAAATGGGGTTTTGTCACAAGTAGTAAGAATAGCGAAAATAACAAGAAAATCATGTATGGAGAAAAGTTCTTACGGTGTGACCACAATACAAGTTGAGATAAATCGTTGGGTACATGCTTTCGATAGGAAATTTGCAAGATTATAGCGACTAGGCTAAGCTTTAAATGGAAATAAGTTCCCTCTCGAGAAAATTACCCAGTTTCAAATGGGTTCCCCTCGGATACCCATTTGCCTCATGATGGCTAGCCTACGCCTTACCCTACTCACTATGTTGAACTGAGTGTTAGGATATTGGAATAGGGATCACCTTCTCAAGGTAAACCTCATGTCGACCCACTACTTAGGCCATCAATCTAGCGGTCTTGGTTTCACGACCTCTCTCTCTCTCGCAAGCCGAAAACACATGGGTGGTTTTGTATTTGCAACTACAAACCCATTAAATTTAACCACAACCACTAGGTGAAATCACCATTAATATACATCTAACTTATCAGCAAACAAGACCCAACAATAATATCAACACATATTTCCTAAATCACAGCCCAAGAATGGGGTTCTTAGCCACACATCAAGAAATAACAAAAAACACCTAAAATAATACTAAAATAAATTGGGTATAAGGCATTAAACCTTGATTTAAGCAAAGGAAGAATAATGGAGAAGACCCACTTCCAACTTTGGGAAGATGAAATTCTTCTTTCTTCAACTCTCCCAAAACACCCTCTCAAAACATGAGAAAAAATATCCCAAAAAAGTAATATTCTATTGTTAAAATTATAATAATAATTTGACTCTCCTAAAATTAATAAAGATTTTAGTATTTATAGACTTCAGAAATTAGTGCTGGCAGATCTCTCGGCGAGGTTAGTCGAGGCCGCCGAATAACTTGGCGACTCCCCATTTTTCTGTCTCATCGCCGTTTCGTGCTTGCCTTCAGCATCGTCACGTTCTGGACCATTGGGTGGGATAGTACTGCTTCGTGAAACAATTCGGTGAAGGGCCAACTGCTCCTTTCATCGCCTTTTTGATCCTTCTCCTTCAAGGCTTCGCGTACTTGAACAAAGGGCGGAATGCGTCCCTTTGGCGAATCGCCAAGTGTGCTTGGTGATGCTCAGGGTTCAACTTCTTCGTTCTTTTCAGCCTTTTTGTTCCTTTTTGCACGTAAGTGTCCATGCTTCCACTAAAACTTCAAATTCATGAAACTTGAGAGGTTTCATCATATATTGAGACAAAATAAGCATTTGAGGACACTATTTCTATCAAAATAAAGTCCTAAATGAGTCCAATTAGTGGACTCATTAGTTGGTCTCAAAGCGAACCCTCATCCTGACTGACTACAAGCGGAAGACTAACTCAAGCATAAAAAAGCTTGAAACTGAATATAATACATGAAACTCAATAAAAATAGTGTATTGAACTTACCATAAAATAGGAAACTTAAGTCTTTAAAACATTTAACAAAATAAATGAACAGAATTCTGAAGCTCTACTGTCTATCTATGAAACCTCTAACTAACAAAGATGGATGTCGGGATAAGACCCACGACATCCTAACAACTGATATAACTGAAAGTACAAGTGGAACCCTCTGGAAGCAAGGAGGATCAGCATAGTTAACTCGAAGTGCATGTGGTATCAACGAAGCGCCTATTGATGATCTTGAGTACCTATATCTTCATCATGAAATGATGCAGACCAGATAGCTCAATACATAGAATGTACAAGCATGTAAGGGGAATCCTAAAGCATAACATAGGCTCGAACTAGTGGAATAGCAACATACTTACCTCTTCTCAACTTACTCAACTACTCACCTCAGAGAAAATAGGGCTCAACTCAACAATAAGATATTCAACTCCGTGAAATAAGGCTCAACTAAACAATAAGATATTCAATTTAGTGAAATAAGGCTCAACTCAACAATAAGATATTTAAATCAGTGAAATAAGGATCAACTCAAAAATAAGATACTCAAATGTGGGTACTCAACTCTGGATACTCAACCCTAGATACTCAACTCTGTATACTCAACTATGAATACTCAACTATGAATACTCAACTAAATATAAAGCAACAATACAGATACAATGTATGGAAAGCTTTTAAAAAAGTAGAAAGCAACTCAATGTAGTGAAAAACATAATAGTAACTCAGTTTGTATGCAAGGAAACAAGATAAACTTTTCTTGTATATGAAAATACAAGGTAAACTTTGTATATATAAAAATATAAAATATCTCTGTGGGAGTTTCTCTAACCGACAATCATCACTATGAGCTATGTGATGATACAACGTTTTGCCTCAATCTGTCAGGGCCTTCATATACATTGATGGGGGCATAGAACCTAACTACTAAGTGGATCCACTAGTCTATGGTAAAAAACACTAAGGAATCATCTAAAAAGTATGACCCTTTTCTACCCATGTTGGCTACACGGTTTATGGAGACTTTCAATTGTCTGAACTCAAACTCGTTCCCAAATGGGTGCTCAATACTACTTCCAAAATGTAACTAGATCATATGTTTAAAAATATAACTCTTTCTATGGTTTGAGATAGTTAATCAAAAACTAGCTCAAAGGCGCTCTTGGAAATTAGTGTTTCCTCTCTTGCTTAAATGTGAAAACATTTACTCTTTGAGAATACTTAGTTCCCATATACTCTTTCGAAGAAAATAAACTTCACTTTTACTCTTACTCAACTCAGTTGTCAAGCCTTTAAAACAAGTTTTAAAACAATTTGTAAAAAGACTTCTTAAAATATGGTTCATGCCGAATGATGGACGTGAACGACTCAATTCAAGGTTTTCAAAAATCATAGATAGAACTCAATACTCAAAACTCAAGAATTTCAACGATACTACTTATTTCAAGAATGCTCGACTCAAAGTGTCCATGCCGAATTATAAGCATGAACTACTCAACTCAAAGAGTCAAAGATACTTCTCATCACAAGACTGCTCGACTTATAGGGTTCATGCGGAGTTATGTGCATGAACTACTCAACTCAACGACTTAATGGGTAACATGTAATAGTCTCATGATTAGGAATATAATCTCAAAAGGATTATGAACACAATACTCAAAACTTAAAACTTGAAGATACTATTCCTCTCAAAGATACTAAAATATGGAGTTTATGTGGAATTTATGGGCATGAACGACTCCACTCGAGAGTTTAAAGAACATTATGGAACTCATGTATACCACTCTTCTCATTCTAATACTAATTCTTCAAAACATAGTTCAAATAGATAGTTGATCTCAAAGGAATCACAATTGAACTCAACATCTTTCTTGAACTCCACTCTTAACTCTCTCTTGAATGTGAATTATGAATTCAAGAGTTATGGTTCATGATATGATGGATCTTGTGATGATAAAGTAGACTCATGAATACATTATCCTCATTCTAATACTCACTTGCTCGAGTCTTGAAACAAGTTATTAGAAATTGTAAAAGACTCCTAAAAAGGACTCGAATGGACTTTCTCGAAATATTCGAATGGACTTTCTCGAAATATTCGAATGGACTTTCTCGAAATGTTCGAATGAACTATCAAGACTTAACTTTTAACTCTTCCTTGAATTTGAATTTAGGGATTCAAGGTTATGATTTGTGATAGGAAGGATATCATGATAATTAAGAGTGCTTTTAGATAGTAAATTATGACAAACGGTAAAAACAAAAAACAATGTCTGGGAGCAAGACCACGATGTGGAGATGTATTTTAATATTTGGTCGCCAAATAAATTTTGAGACACTGGGGTCTGCGATCTCTCTGTGATGCGGAGAGTAAAATTTCACTCTGAAGGAACAGGACCGTGACACAAACCTGGTACTCGTTTTCTGTCTGACTTTTTCTTTCTCATTTTCTCACCCCAATTCACCTGGATTAAGTTCTTTTTCTCAATTTCTCTTTAAATTCAGATACATAAAACATGTACACAAGACTCTACTCGTAAACGACTCAAAAATCGACACGATTTCCTTAAGAACTCAATAATCCCATCCTAACTCAAGAACGAAAGCCAATTTCAAGAACACAATTTAAGAACATCGCACCTTCAACTTTCTATAATGAATTTAACGCTAAAATTAACATGATTGGCACATGGGTGAAAGAACCCAATGCTATGGAAGCTTACATACCTCTTAGGATAAAATCCTTGGTGAAAATCCGCAACAACTCTCATGAATCTTGACGAACGCCTTGATCTTTTCCTCTTTTCTCCTCTTTTCTCTTTTTTTTCTCTTCTTGAACTCTCAACTAAAACCCTAGGTGTATATTAGGATTATAAACTGAACATACTCAGATTAGAACCCTAAAACCTTACTAAAAATGAATTAAATCTGTTTGGGTAAGGAAAAGACAAAAAAACCCCTTACTATTTTTGGGTAACTTTCCTTATTTTGACAACCCGACATCAAATGGGAATATCTTCCTCATACGATCTAAAAAATTAGAAAACTTGGTGGATTTGGAAAGATAATTTAAAGACCTTTCATTCCATATCTTATGGGCCACCTAACTCATCTTGTACCGGAAGTTATGGCCGTTTCAAGTTGACTCTTAACATAAGGAAACTTAGGAATGACTTAAATGAATTCTCTTTAGTTCTTCTTGGAACTCAAGGTGCTACATCTAGTGTCCTTAAAACTCAACAAATTTTAAATTCCTCGGTAAAATCTTACTCTTAACGAAGAATAGTTTGAGTCTAAGTTCAAAAAAAAATTGGGGTGTTACAATTTCTCCCCCTTGTGATCATTCGTCCTCAAATGAAGGCTGGACTAGGTATGGAACGGGGTTACTCTTATTAAGGTCTGAATCTAATGGTATGCTCTTACTGTATTCAAGCTTAACCCAAATCCTAATGTTCGGGTTCCAAACCTCAATAGGGAATCTCATCCTCCTCTTCCTCTTCATTTAAAACCTTAGAAGGAATTATCACACCATCAGTATCACGATAAGAACATCAGCCCCCTCTTTCTAACATCACTCTATTATTAAAAGGACCCCCGATAGGATATCTCCCACACTCTTTGGAACTCATTACTATCTTACTCTCAAACAGTTGACTTGATTTCTCATCTTGTCATCTCCCCCTTAGGTCTAAAGCTAGCAGTCAAAAGCTATGGACCTATTCCATCATCTCTAAACTAATCTACATCCTCTTCTACTCTAACACTCGGGAGAAGTTTATCTCATGACTATCGAACTCTCCATAAGGAGGTACTAAGACCTCTTTTCTAAGGTGTTTCTCTTAACTTCTTCTGATTACATCCCTTTCGGTACACCTCTTAATACTCTTGTTACTCTTGTGCCATAGCCACACTTCACTGCCGTTATCTGAAGGTTAGGGTCTCTCACTTGTACTACTCATATTTAATGCAGCTAATATCTCATTTTCTTACCTTCTCTATGTTAAGTCTTATAGATCGAATCTCAGTCTTATGTTGCCATTCTTTTGGTCATGACACTCTTCTCAAATTCAAGCTTAATGTTTGTTACTACACAGAAATATCAATATGATTGCTTGCCTACTATACTCACTCAATACTACTATGCCCAAATTTAAGAAACACTCGTCCACTCGGACCTTATGACAAGTAATCAATCCATACCTCTCAGTCTCAATACTTACAAATTACCATCACATTCCACTTCACAACTTAAGTACTACTTACTCACTTACTATACATTATCTTCTCAGATAGTTTTGTCATCCTGATGATATGATAATACAAGGTAAATTCTGCTTGTCTATGAAAATACAAGGTAAAATCTATGTATATAAAAATACAAAATATCTCTATGGGAGTTTCTCTGTCCGAAAACCATCATTATGAGCTATGTGATGATACACCATTTTACCTCACGCTGCCAGGACCATTATACACCTTGTCGGGGGTATAGAACCTAACTACTAAGTGGATCCACTACTCTATGCTAAAAAAGCACTAAGGAATCATCTACAAACTATGACCATTTTCTACCCATGATGGCTACACGGTTTCTTGAGACTTTGAATTATCTGAAGTCAAACTCATCCCCAAATGAGTGCTCAATACTACTCCAAAAATGAAACTAGCTCATATGCTTAAAACCATAACTCTTTCAGTGGTTTGAGATAACCATTGAAAAACTAGCTCAAAGGCTCTCTTGGAAATCAATATTTCCTCGCTTGCTTAGATGTGAAAACAATTACTCTTTGGGAATACTTTGTTCCCATATACTCTTTTGAAGAAAATGAACTTCACTTTTACTCTTACTCAACTCAGTGCTCAAATCTTTAAAAACAAGTTTAATAATTATTTGTAAAAAGACTTCTAAAAATAAGGTTCATGTCGAATTATGGATGTGAACGACTCAAATCAAGGTTTTCAATAATCATAGATAGAACTCAATACTTGAAACTCAAGAACTTCAATCATACTACTTATTTCAAGAATGCTAGACTCAGTGGGTTCATGTGGATTATAATCATTAACTACTCAACTCAAGGACTCAAAGATACTTCTCATCTCAAGACTGTTCGACTTATAGAGTTCATGCGGTGTTATGGGCATGAACTACTCAACTCAAGGACTTCATGGGTAACATTTAATAGTCCCATGATTAGGAATATAATTTCAAAGGTATTATGAACTAAACGCTCAAGACTAAGAACTTGAAGATACTACTCCTCTCAAAGATACAAAAATTATAGAGTTCATGCGACATTTATGGGCATTAACGACTCGACTCGAGGGTCTAAAAAACATTATGGAACTCATGTATACGACTCTACTCATTCTCATACTACTTTAAAACATAGTTCAAATTGATAGTTGATATCAAAGGATTTACAATTGAACTCAAAAGCTTTCTTAAACTCTACTCTTAACTCTCTTTTGAATGTGAATTATGAATTCAAGAATTATGGTTCATGATATGAAGGATCTTGTGATGATAATGTAGACTCATGAATACATTCTACTCACTCTCATACGCACTTGCTAGAATCTAGATACAAGTTATTACAAATTGTAGAAGACTCTTCAAAAAGACTCAAAGGGACTTTCTTTAAATGTTCAAATGAACTCTCAAGACCTAACTCTTAACTAAGCCTTGAATTTGAATTGATGGATTCAAGGTTATGATTTGTGATAGGAAGGATATCGTAATGATTAGGAGTGGTTTTAGATAGTTAATCATGAGAAATGGTAAAAACAAAAAACAATGTCTGGGAGCAAGTCAGCGATGTACAAATGCATTTTTGATATTTGGTCACGAATTTTTTTTGAGACTGTAGGGTCCACCACGCGGAGAGAAAAAGTTCCCTCTTAAAGAAACAGGTCTACGACGTAGACTTGGTACTGGTTTTCTATCTGACTCTTTCTTCCTCATTTTCTAACCCCCAACTCGCCTATATTCGATTCTTTTTCACAATTTCACTTTAGATTCAGATACCCAACACATGTAAACATGAATCTACTCATAAACGACTATAAAATCGACACAATTTCCTCATGAACTCAACAATCCCATCCTAACTCAAGAATAAAATCCAATTTCAAGAACACAATTCAAGAACACCAAACCTCAACTTTCTAGAATAACTTTAATGATGATATTAACATGATTGGCGCGTCGGTAATTGAACCCAAAACTATGGAAACCTCTTAGGATAAAATCTTTGGCGAAAATTAGCAACAACTCTCATGAATCTCGACGAACTACTTCATCCTTTCCTCTTTCTCCTCTTTTCTCTTCTTCAACTATCATTTAAAACCGTAAGCATATATTAGGATTTTAAAACTGAACCTAATCATATTATAACCCTAAAACCTTACTAAAAAGTAATTAAATAGGATTGGGTAAGGAAAAGACAAAAATACCCCATACTAATTTTGGGTAACTTTCCTTATTTGGACAGCCCAACTTCAAATGATCATATCTCCATCATACAAGCTCAAAATTTAGATAACGAAGTGGCTTTTGAAAGATAATTCAAAGATCTTTCATTCGATATCTTATTGTCCACCTAACTCATCTTGTACTGAGAGTTATGATCATTTGAAGTTGACTCAAAACATAAGGGAACGTAGGAATGACTTGAATGAATTCTCTTTAGTTCTTCTTGGAACTCAAGGTGCTACATCTAGTGACCTTAACACTTGATAAATTTTAAATCCTTCGGTAAAATCTTACTCTCAATGAAGAATGGTTCGAGTCTAAGTTTTAAAATGTTCAGGGGTGTTACACAAAAAATGTCGATTGGCTAATTTTGGCCAAAATAGAGGAAGTTTGAGTAGCCCGAGTTCATGGGTAGTATGTGTTTAGGCTCTATTGCATAGATTAATGGGTTAATTTTGATTTGGGTGGACTGTGGGTGAGAAATTGAAGGTCGGGGTAAAAATCAGGCAGAATGGACTATTCGGCGAGTTGGGTCGAGCTCGTCTAGTGGTTCGGTAGTTCCCCTAAAGACTCCTTGATCATCTTTTTTATATTTCATTTGTTTATTTGTGATTTTTAATATTCGGCGATATACTTGAGCTCCCCATATTCACACAACAACTCGCCGACTACCTTTTCGGATCGCCCTTCTGCCTCCTAATTTTTTAAATTATTTTATAACATTTAATGAGCCACTTCTTGTTTGCCGAATGGTTCGGTGAGTCTTCCTGCACAGTCTTCCTGCACAGTTCTATAAAGTATGTGGTTTTGTTTTGCTGGAATGGCTAGACCAAAAGTTGCCGGAAGGAATCAACCACTCCGGAAGGGGACAAAAGGCATTGTAATCAATGAGGGGGATGCTCCCTCCCTAAACACACCAGCAAAACATTCTCCGACTAGGAAAAATAAAAAGGAAAGGAGTCGGTTGTGCCCAAAGTAGTGGAGCGAAGTTCAGATAGCGAGGGCATCTATGCCACTCACCTCACTATTTCTCCGAGTGAGGGCCATTCAGTGGAAAATTCTCTAGCATTTATTTTATAGCCAGAAGATGATCCACTCCTGCAGACTGGTAGAGCGGAGCTATGCTCCAAGGAGATAAATGTTCCAACTCGAATCCTAGTACCTCTTAAGCCTCATCCACCGCCACCTCAGATAGTAGAGCAAGCTCCTCCATAAGTTTAGGCTCCTCCACCTCGGTCACTGAACAGATTAAAGGTCAAGGGTTTGAAGAACATTAATGAAGAAAAGAGGTTGTCTATAGAAAGAGTTGCAGACCTGTACCTAGAGGTGTGGAACACCATTAAGTTCCACAAGTTTGAGCTATTCGCTATTCGCAAAGCCTTGAGGCCCTTACATTCCTACTTGGGTCTTGAAGTTCTACTCGGCATACAGGGAGCTGGTACCAATAGGAAAGAAAAAGGCCAGTTCTTTCAAGCCGGTTGATTATGCGATAGTGCGGGGCCGGAAGGTTAAGTGCATCAGCAACAAGATCAATGAGGTTATTAGGTATACGATTAACTTCATGCACTACTATATTGACAAAATTCAAAAGAAGACCCTAGATGATTTGAAGGGTTGGTTGGCACCTCTAATTTTTTATGTGACACCGAGGTGGATTGAGGCAGGTGCAGCAATTGAGAAGATGGCCCTGAACATGGCAGCCAGATATTGGTTAGGTTTCATTAGCAGCACATTAAAGCCTTCGCTAAATTAGACGATCCTCCAGCATCTGAAGGTTGTTTGTTTGGGTTGCATCATGGATCAAGAGAAACTAAATCTAGGTCTGATTGTAGAGTAGGAGATGGCCATGAGGGCTAAGCAGATTCATACTTCTCTTCCCTTTCACGTGTTAATTACTGAGTTGTGTAGGTAGGCTTGTGTTTTAATCATTGTAAAGGTGGATGTGGAAGGGAATCCCACTTTATCTACTAACATCTGACAGATCGAGGTAGAATATATGAGGGATGAGGATGATTAGAGGAGAGTTGTACCGGTGGATACGTCCCTGGTAGTCGACGTTGATATGTTACCGGTAGAGGCAATAGTTCCCCCTCAGGCCAGTGAGCCTACATGTACATATGGTCCCTCTACTTTTGCATCTCCTTGTTCGTCTATTGCACCCCCTCCCAGCACTAATGTTGCTTCCTCCCGACCCCCTATCACCCCGGCCATGTTACACAAGATAGGTCTTTTAGCTTAGTCTGTTGATGTGCATGCCTTCCGAGTAGAGGTTGTTGTGCCTGGGTTGATTGAGAGGGTGACTGTTGCTACTCTGGCCTTGATTACAGATGAGCTGAGAGAGCACAGGGAGTCGAGTCGATAGAGGCCCACATATTTGTGTTGGATTCCCTTACGGTGAGGGTAGAGGCTTGTGAGCAGAACTGGGGTAAATCTGATGTTGTGACGGCCTTGAAGGCCGATATTATTGGGCTGAGGAATGATGTGGACGAGCTAAAGTCCATTGATCTATCGATGCTATTTGGCACAGTAGAGATCACTAACATCCCGAATGCAGAGTTCCCGACCAGTTCTGAGGTTTCTCTGTCTTCTACTACCGGAGATGTTGCTATGGATAAGGTTGAAGTTAGTTTGAGGCTGAGACCGATGAGAAAGAGCTGGGTGTTCCTGACGCAGCAGTGTACGATGATTTGGAGGACCTTGAGGGTGCGGTGATCCGGTCAGTGGTAGAGGCTTCCTTGCAGGATACCTCCATGGTGGGCTCCAGTGGAGCAAAGGATGTTGATGAGTCATACATTGTTGCCCCAACAGATGGAATCACCGATATGCAGAGTTCACCCTAGGCTTAGCCTGGTAGGATGATACTTTTGACTCTCTGTTTATTATTTTTAGACTTTTGTACTGTTTTTGAGCATTTGAGGACAATTGCTAGTTTACGTTGGCGGGGTGAGGTATTTCCATACCCACCTCTTTTAGATTGTTCTATGGATACTCGTTGATTTGTGATTGTTTTGTTTATGGATACACTTTTTGGTTTATATATATAATGTTTGTGATCTGTTGTGTTGGTCCTCTATTTTAAAATGTTGGAATGTTAGTTTTGAGTTGATTAAAAAAAATAAAAAAATTGCCACCTCTTGAATGTCTTTTAATGTTGTTGTTCTTTTGTATTTTTGAGTGTCGGTTGTGATCAATACTCATGACTTGAATAGTGCTCTGGATTGAACGATATGATTGCATGACTAGGATGAGGAAAATTGGGTTACATAGGTCATATGTGAACTCCTAGCATCTCGTTGTGACTAGCCGATTTTTGAGTCGATCTTTTGTGATGATTGTTGCACGCTAGATCGAAAATGTAGAGTCTTGATTGATGATTATGTTGAATGCCGCATGTGGTGAGGTTTTCTTGAAACATGTGTTTGGTAATACCTAGAACTTGCCCCGTTAGTCCAATTGATTTATGTAAACAAGCGATTGAAATGATCTTAGGCCCAATTTGTGATGAGTGAACCAAAAATTAATGTTATACCTCTGTGTGACCACCTTGTGAGAGCGTGAGCCTAGCTTGACAACATTTGAGTCTATCCTTTTCTTTGGACGAAACTTGAACAACTTTGACCTCTTTGTTCGATCACTTATAACCTTTATGAAGTATTGGTTCATTTGAATAGTAAGCTTAGCCAAAAAGTCTATGTTTGGGGTGTGGTGAAAACAAGAAGAAATTTGAAAAAATTTCCTTTGAATGATCTTATTGAAAAAGATGGAACCCTCTATGTAAAAACAAGAGAAAGAAAAGAAAGATGTGAAAATAGAAAAAGATTGAAAAAGAGAAGAGTTTGTGAAATAAAGCTTATGAAATGAGAAAGAAATGGGGTATCCAATAAGTCATGCTTAAATGAATGTAGGGTAGATTATGAATATCATATAATGTGAAAGATAATGAGAAAAACTTAAACGCCGGCCATGCTTCATTAAGGTAGAAGTCACTAAACCAAAAGGATCATAGCTTTAAAATCAGCCCAATTAAGAGCCTTGAAAGACCTTTGTGATCTTCAGTGAGCTGAAAATAATGTTGATTGGAAAATAAGGGCAAGCATATGGGTAGAGTCATGCATGTGTTTATCTTTTGGAGTGTGAGAGTTCTATTTGAATCCGATATTCTAAATTGTTGAGGAATTTCGTGTGAGCATGGAATCATTCTTGGTGTGAGGTAATTTGAATGCTTTTGTTGAGCTTGAAATTGCATTTGAAGCAAGCATTGTGAGCTTGAGTTCCATTATGATGGTTAGTCACAGTTTGAAACTTAGAGTGCATAATTAAACATTGTATGTGTAGTTTGAACCTCTTGTGTGCATTCGTGTTGAGTCTTGAGAAAAACTATTTGTAGACATCCTTATTGAACTGATTTATCTTGTGTTTTAGTTGAGGACCAACAAAAGTATAAGTTAGGTAAATTGATGAGTCTGGAATTTTGACTCATTTAGGGCTTTATATTTATAAAATTAGTGTCCTCTATGCCTATTTTGTGCTCCAAACTGATGTTTCAATGTTGATTTGCAGATTAAAAGGCAAATGAGAAAGGCAAGGACATTACCCGACAAAAAGGAGCAGAAAAGATGAAAAAGGCAGAATATAGTAAAAGTTGAAAATCGCCAAAGCCACTCGACGACTCGCCAAGTGGCACTTCAGCTCACCTAATTTTCCTGTAACTCCTCAGAAAACTAGACTTCGAAAACTGTAGCAGAAATCACCTGAACCAGTGAACCACGGCAGGTTTCACGGTCCGTTGACCTCCCCGTGGACTTCAATACCTTCTAGCGTGGTGGACCACGGAGCCCTTCACAGGTCGTAGACCACCTCACGGACCATGCTGGCATTCGTGGTTGCTAGGCAGAGACCACCTGGCCCAGACGTCAAACCACGGGACCCTTCACGGGTCGTGGTCTTGACGATAGGCCGTGGTGGCACCCATGAAAGGCCACCAATCGACTAGTAGCTACTGGACCAGGACCACGACCAACTCCATTGTCTACGGTCCATTTGACAGACCGTCATAGAGGTCGTGGTCAATTGCGTCTGATTTTTAAGTAGGGTTGGTTTGGTCTTTTCCCCTATGCGTTAAACACCTAAACTACGTCGTTTAACCATTAAAATATATGGTTTTGGTCAGTTTTAGCCTAGTACACTAATTAGAACCTAACCTAATCAATTATTCACTAAAACAATTTCAACTTTAGAGCAAAAATCAGAGAAGAAGTCGAGCAGCCCAAGTTCAAAAACACAACAAGTTTTCATAAAATCCAGCACCGAAATCCAAACATTTCTCTGTGAATTTTTTCACCATATATGTGGGATTTCAGTAGTGGGTTCCTTTCACCCAGTAGGTCCCAAGATTTCAGTCAGAATCTTGATTCCCTTAATATTATCTAGACCTAGAATTTCTAGAATTTCAGCACATCATTATGAATTATTTACAATAATGTTCCTAATCAGATTACCATGACTTTAGTATTGTTTTGTGTACATTCCTTCATGAATTCAGAACTCTAGCTATGTAGTTCATTTAGTTCATGAATTACATATGCTAGGTCAAATATTCCCAATGTACATGCCTCAAATTTTAAATGTTTCATTATCAGTACACTAATGTCGCATTTTTCTGTTAGAATGTCAGTATATTTAGCTATCCAGTATTACAGAAATTAAGTCATAAATTTTTAATTACACAATCAATTGGAAGTAGCTTAATACCGAGTGGACTAGGGTCAGTCACCCTCAAGTCCCAGAACTACATTCCCCTGTAGGTCTATAAGTCCCCTCTGTGGGTATTAAATTTTAGTAATCACGCTAGTCATGCCTCTATACATCTGGCAGGGTATATTGGGTCCTCTCAATGGGGCGTATACATCGGACTCCACATGTAGTTCATGTGGTTTTATGTCGGTTATTAGTAGCTCCCTTAAAGTCAGATTCTATTGCAATGACCATGTTATCAGTGACAGCAAGATCTTAGTCTCAGCATGTTATAAAGTTGGTCGTTGCATTTAGTTAGTCTATGTTCAGTATTTTTAGTTTAGTATCATGGTTATCCCATATCATTTCTCAGTTATATGCTTTGGTTCAGTTACGTTTATTGTTAAGCTTTACTGTAGGCTACATGCTCAGTACCTTTCAAGTACTGACGCATACTCTGCGCAACATCTTCTTCTGTTATAGGTTCAGGTTCTCAACTTTAATATCACGCATAGATCGGTTCCCGATCTTCAGTTTAGCAGCTTCAGTGGTGAACCCCCATTCTTCGAGGATGATTGACATGATTATCTTCCTTTGCATTTTAATCTTTAGTTTTCAGTATTTCCTAGACTTAGCTGGGGCATGTCCCAATATTTCTAGTCAGTAGAGGCTTTATTTTAGACAGAGTTAGTTTTAGCTTTAGCTTTTGAATTTGACCTTTCAGTTGTTGTTAAACTCTCATTTTTCATATATTAAGATGGTTTATGGGTATTCCCATTATTTCAGTTCACATGATGATTTATCTTCTGCACAGTATTTATTTACTATAGTTTACATTAGTATGTTTATGATATGCGAGTAGGATTAGCTTGGGCTCACTCGTTATCCTAGGTCTCGTTTCCCCATCTTGGGGGTAGCTTCGGTGTGTGACAAACTTGGTATTAGAGCATTAGGTTTAAGTGTCATAGGATGTCTGAAAAGCCACACTAAGTAGAGTCCTTTTTATGGGTGTGAAGTGCACCACATCAAATGAGAGGGAGGCTATGATGTGGTTTAGAAAAACATCATTTTCTTGTTACTTTTATCGTGCGTAAGGTATGATCTAATTCATCGTTCCTAACTCGACGTTATGCGCTTTCAGATCATGCATCATCGTAGAGCTTACAAAAGGAGTGCTAATGCACTATATTCTAATACAGCTCATCCAATCCCTGATCAGGAAGTTTCGAATGCTAAATTTTGGAATGCCATTCAGCTTTTGGTGAACTATATCTTTCATTGATTTGATGAACAAAGTGTTCAAGAAGTATTTGGACATGTTCGTTATCATCTTTATTGATGATATCCTCATTTAATTTAGCAATAAGGAAGAACATGCGAATCATTTGAGGGTTGTCCTGCAAACTCTCAAAGATCTCCAGTTCTTCGCTAAGTTTAGCAAATATAAGTTTTTGTTGCAATCTGTTTCTTTCCTTGGGCATATTGTGTCGAGCGAAGAAATCTAAATAGATTCCTGAAAATTGAAGTAGTGAAACAATGGCCTAGAGCTACATCTCCTACAGATATCAGAAGTTTCTTGGGTCTAGCGGGTTATTACAGAAGGTTCGTGGAGGATTTTCATCAATAGCCTCTCCATTGACTAGGTTGACACAGAAAAAGGTTTAGTTTAAGTGGTCATATGAATGCGAGAAAAGCTTCGCAGAACTGAAAACTAGGTTGACAACAACTCCTGTTTTGACTCTACTAGCGGGTTCAGACGGTTATCTTATCTATTATTATTAATCCAGATTCAGCCTAGGTTGTGTGTTGATGCAGCGAAGTAAGGTTATAGCTTATGCTTCTAGAAAGCTTAAGGTGCATGAGAAGAACTATCCAACTCATGACCTAAAGCTTGCAGCAGTGGTGTTTGCACTTAATATTTTGAGACACTACTTGTATGGTGTTCATATAGATGTGTTAACAGACCATAACAACCTTCACTAACTGTTCACCCAAAAAGAGTTGAATCTCCGCCAGAGGAGATGGCTTGAGTTCTTCAAGGATTACGATATGAGTATGGATTACCATCTTGGTAAGGCCAATGTAGTAGAAGATGCTCTTAGTAGACTATCTATGGGGTAGTGTAGCACATGTTGAGGAGAAAAAAAGGAACTAGAAAAAGATGTTCAGAGGCTTGCTCGTTTGGGAGTTCTCCTTATGAGCATATCAGATGGTGGTGTAATAGTTCAGAATGGGTCAGAATCTTCGTTGGTAGCAGAGGTTAAGGAAAAGCAAGACAGTGATCCGATATTTCTTCAACTAAAGGGTTCAGTCCATTAGCAGATAGTTGAGGTTTTCTCCCAAGGGGGAGATGGCGTGCTTCTCTATCAAGGTCGATTATGTGTTCCTAAGGTGGGTTAGTTGAGACAACAGATTCTTGCTAAAGCCCATAACTCCAAGTATTCTATTCATCCATGGGCCACTATGATGTACCTTGATTGCGGGAAGTCTTTTGGTAGTATGGCATGAAGAGGGATATTGCAGTTTTTGTGGCTAAGTGCCCCAATTTTCAGCAAGTGAAGGTAGAACATCAAAAACCAGGAGGTATGACTCAAGAGATGAACATTCCTACTTAGAAGTGGGAAGTGATCAAGACGGACTTCATTACAGGGTTACCTCGTACTCGCGAAAAGCATGACTCCATTTGGGTGATAGTTGATAGAGCTACTATGTCTATGCATTTTTTGGCTTTCAAGACTATGAACTCCGCGGAGGACTACACCAAGATTTACATTAATGAGATAGTCAGGTTGCATGGAGTTCTTTTGTCTATTATCTCAGATAGAGGTCCTCAGTTTACCTCTCATTGCTGAAAGTCCTTTCAGAAAAGTCTTGGTACTCAGGTTAATCTTAGCACAACATTTCATCCACAGGCGGATGGTCAGGCAGAGTGTACCATCCATACCTTAAAGGACATGTTGAGAGCTTGTGTGATCGATTTCAACGGTAGTTGGGATGATCACCCTCCTCTTATAGAGTTTGCCTACAATAAAAGCTAGCATTCCAATATTCAGATGGCCCCTTATGAGGCATTGTATGGGTATAGATGTAGATCTCCAGTCGATTGGTTTGAAGTAGGTGAAGCAGCCTTAATACGGCCAGATTCGGTTCATGATGCTATAAAGAAAGTTAAGCTCATTAGAGATAGACTTCAGACAGCCCAGAGTCGCCAGAAGTCCTATGTAGAAGGAGAAGGGACTTAGAATTCCAAGTTGATAATTGGGTTTTCCTGAAAGTGTCACCTATGAAAGGGGTGATCAGATTTGGCATGAACGGGAAGCTCAGTCCTAGATATGTAGGCCCTTACAATATCTTGAAAAGAATTGGCAAGGTGGCTTATGAGTTAGAGTTGCCAGGAAAATTAGCAGCAGTGTATCTGGTTTTTCACATTTTGTTGTTGAAGAAGTGTGTGGGTGATCGAGCATCTATAGTGCCATTAAAAAGTGTGGCTATGAAGCATAGTCTCACTTATGAAGAGGTGCCAGTTGAGATTCTTTATCGTCAGGTTTGATGGTTGAGAAACAATGAAGTCGCTTCAGTGAAGGTTTTGTGGAGGAGTCACTCAGTAGAGGGAGCTACTTGGGAAGCAGAAGCAACAATGAAGGCCAAGTATCATCATCTCTTTCCTTGCGATTCCACTCCACCTTAAGGTAATAGTTCCTCTTTAGTTTTTCAGTCAGTCATGCATAGTTTCAGTCTTAGTATCATGTTCTTTCAGTTTATACTTGCATTTTTAGCGTATTTGCATGTTCTTGGAACTTAGATTAGTCAGAAATAAGTTTCTTGTAATTACTCGTAGGGTTTGCAACTCTCTCCTTCCCTATCCAGCTAGTTTAGATTTCATTCGAGGACAAATGTTCCCAAGGGGGAGATATTGTAACATCTCAAAAACCAAGACTTAGAAAGGTGCAGCAGAAATCACTTGAACCAGTGAACCACGGCAAGGCACACGAACCGTGAGAGGGTCCACGGTCCGTTGACCTGCCCGTGGACTTCAGTACCTTCCAGTCGGGGTCGACCACGAATCCCTGCACGGGGTGTGGACCACCTTACGGACTGTGCTGGTGTTTGTAATTGCCAGGCAGAGACCACCTGGCCCAAACGTTAGACCACGAGACTCTTCATGGGTCCTGGTCATGACTGTAACACCCCGAATTTTATGTGTACAAGTCCTACACATATGGAACTTGAGTTAACTTGGTGGTATAAGTAATGAACTTGATTTCCTAGATGAATGGTGACAATAAAGAAGCTATAAGGGTAACTCCCGTACATGCACTATTGCACGATCGAGTGAACGTTAAATTTTAGAAGTATTTAAATTCTGGATCGAAGGGCTATATGTAAGTCTAAAAGTTAAGGTGATCAAGTGTATATAAGTTTTGAGTTAAACTAAGGAGACTACACTCGGAAAATGAATAAAAGAATTGAGGTGCTTGTTGGACTTTATAAAGCTAGCAGGTGTCACCTACTTGATTAGCTCAAATGGGCTAGGTAGATGGGGAAGATTAGTTCATGCATTAGTGGGCTCACTTGAGGCCCAAATTAAATAAAAAGGAAAAGGGAATGGAGATGAGGCCTCACACCAATCTATCCAAGTCCAACTACTTGAGCCAAATAAAGACTAAGGCCCAAATTAAGGGTATAATTCTGGCCCATGGCTTAATATTAGAAAGGGAAAAGATTGCAGCCAAGATAAGTACATAAAGGGCCCATTTTGTGTATATATAATTCCAAGCAAGTGCATCACCTACTTGGACCAATTTGATAAATTAGTGGCTGAAATTAAAACTTAAGAGGTGGGGAAAAATAACACCTTTATAATCCCCAAGTTGCTGGCCATTTCCTCACTTTTAAGAATAGATAAAAAAAAATTAGATTTCTCTCTAAGCTTCTCCTCTCTCTTTCAAAGCATAGAAGCAACCACAAGTTCCTAGGGTTCTTGGATAAACCCAAGCGCTTGCAAGTTAAGATAAGTGAAATTACTAATGGATTTAGCCTAGTTCTCTCATAGAATGTTAGATAAACATGTTATTAGTTAAGAACAAGTAGAGGACTGAATCTGTCAAAAGTTTAATTGCTCACTTTCCTTTGTTATTGAGAGGATTTTCTCTTTTTTTTTTTGCCTATGTGAAGGGAAGCAAAAGTTTGAAGAGTTAAAGTTAAAAGAAAATGAGTTATAAGAATTAAGGTAAAGTGACTGCCCTATCTTTGTCTTCCTTAAACACGAGTCTAAGTATGATACTTTAAGTATACTGTTGATAAGAACTCGTGGGATGATGATGGGAAACTATGGTTTCACGTCCTCTATTGTATGTTGGATTTTTAGAACTGTTTTGGGACAGGTTGATGTGTAAACATATTGGGTACAGCTTGGTTGATGTCTAGAAAGGGTGTAAATTGTTGATATTGAAATATAGTTGTTTAGTGTACAAATGCAATAAAACATGGTAGGGATTGAAAGAACACCCTTAGTTTGGTAATTACGGGTTTGCTACCCGAGCTTTATTGTTTAGTGAGATTGGACTGTCTAAGCATGTTTAGTAACTACTAATACTAGTTTATCACCTACTCTATTGTAGATAAGTATTTGAAAAGAAAGGAAGGCACTTCAAGGTAACTACAAGGTGGTACAACATGGTATGTAAGGCTTTTCGATTTCCTACTAATTGGCATGAAATCTAGACTCGTCCTCGACACATAGAGGCAGCCTACCACCTCCAACACGACTTATGACCTTGTTCTCACTCTTTAACATGTCTGCACATTCCAATACATGTTCATTGTCAAATTTGTACATATAAATTGAATACCCTTCATGAGTTCTCCTTTTAACTAAATAAGGTCCATATACTATTTCAGCTCCTATGCATTTCACTAATGGTGTAACTACCCTCTACATTGTTGTTCTTACATTATATGATTATTTCACGTCACTTGTTGGCTACATAGTCTCACAACTCAAAATGCTATGACCACCAAAAGAATCATCTCAAATGTTAACGGAAAGATATTAAATGAATCTGCTTATTGATGGGTGGTATCCTAGGGGTGGAAAAATCACCTAGCATGGGTCGATCCCAATATTACAGGTGGTATCCCATGGGTTAAAGGAAAGCCTAGCATGGGTCGATCCAGATTTATATGTCTACCACTGATCAGCTGGCCATTCGTATTATATGATGTGCACACAGTGTAAAGTAAAGAATGATAAAGTAAAGAAAAGAATGTAAAGTACCTGATTCCATAATATGAGAAAAGGTGGTTTTGTATCCTTACATTGGTATATGATTTCATTTAAGTTCTTATTTCACATACAGTACTTTATGCCTTACATACTTAGTATATTCTCCCGTACTAACGTCTCTCTCTTGGGGGACCTGTAATTCATGTTGCAGGTACAAGAGCTAGTAGATCTCCCCAACAGGAGAACAGGACATTCAGCGGCTATTGGTGAGCTTCAGTTTGATTCGGGGCTTTCCGAGTCTATAGCGTGTATTTTGGTATTGTATAGTAGCTGAGTGTATGGCGGGGCCTGTCCAGACTTTAACCCCATAATGTTTTATCATTTAGAAGCTTTGTAGACTATGTATAGTGAAGTGTGGTTGTGCGTCGTGTCTTAGACATCATGGTCCCAACAGCCAAGTCATGTGCACTTTCTTTTGGCTTGTTAATACTGTCTACTTTCATGAAAACATGTTATCCACTATGGCAGCACCTTTACATGTTCATAGATAGAGCATGATTACAGGTTATTCCTCCCGAGCCTTCTCAACAATGGGTGCCAGTCCGCCTTAATGGGATTTTGGGTTAAAAGTGGTATTATTTTGGTATTATAGTGGCATGATTCTACTATGAAAAAGTGACGATTTATGTCATGAAATAGGTATAATTTTGGCATAAAAAATGTGCATAATAATTATATGAAATTTGTAGACTGATTTCAGATTTTTTGTTGTGTATAATAATTTGAATTATGGCATTTTTTTAAAAATGTATAATGTTATATTTTGGTATGAACATTGAATTTGTTCATAATTTGTCTGACGCATTATTTTGGTATATTTTTGGTTAAAAAATAGATAATTTTTTCTTTGGAATTTGTATACTTATACTACCAAGCATGTATGACAATCGATAATGTTTTGGTACGATTTTTGGTTTGATTGGATTTTTTTTGGCATTATATTGTAATGAATTTTGAGAATAATAATACAATAAATTTGGTATACTGTTTATTAAAGAAATGACAATTAATATTTCTAAGTTGGAATTATTTTGGTATTTTAGTGGCATGATCTTGGTATGAATAATTGATAACTTTTGGCATGAAATAGGTAAGAAATGTGTGAATAAGAATTGTATGAA
>JAJOOH010006339.1:0-30551 GCA_029582605.1 Solanum gracilifrons | reverse complement strand
TTTATGCAACATTATCTTGATGTCAATAGCAAGCCATTAAAAAAGCAATTATAAAAGCTTAATAATTGACAAGAACTTAGTAAAACATTGAATCAATCATATATATTTTTCGTAGAAACCAAGGGACAATTTGGTTTGTGAGTAAGGGGTACACAAAAATAACATATAGTATTAAAATACCTTGTGGCTTTGTTTAACATGCATATTTAATTGGATAAACTATATTTATATAGAGGAATTTTGTTAATTATTAATTACACAATGATATAGGATTTTGATGAAAATAACTTGAGTTTTATGTCAAAACTCATAACTAGAATTTTAACTTCATTTATATGTAAATGACTTGTGCTTTTCAAAATTCCAACCTTGCTCATAGTGAATTTAATTATTTTCGATTTTTTCTCTTTGCTTTTCTTATTTTTTTAAATAAATATTTAACATGTTAATTGTGTGATTTAATATAAATATCTTATCTGAATAAATTGGTATCTTTGCTCCACCCAAAAAAAATCAAGATAGGATATGCTATAAACACATATATAAAAATAATAAGTTGATCAAATTGTGAGATAAAAATAAATCAATGACAACTTGATCAAATTGTGAGATAAAAATTAGATTTATGAAATAATAATAAAAAATAAAATAAACAATCCATTTGCTAGAATCTCATTTTTATAAGACAATGGATTTAGATAGTACTTAGTATTTTTATAAGAATGAATTTGGACAAATGAATTTAGACTTTATTTTAGGAAGAATGAATTTGGAGACTTTCTTTTGAGATATCACATTTATTTATTTATTTATTTATTTTTCAACTAAAGTGAGTTGCTAAAGTGACTATATGTGGCAGCTTGTCCTGCTAGGATTGGATTGATCTTTTTTTTTGGTTGGAATTTTTCACTTTTTTGCGACATATAAACCTATACTTAAATTATTTATCTTTATAAAGATAACTTTTGATTCAATATCAGTTTATTTCTTATTCTATCTGAAATATCACCATTTACTTAATTAGGTATGTTTTAATACATAAATAGTAATAATTCAAACAAAAATAATACTAATTGATGATGATTCAGATTAAAAAAATAAATTAATAATTAAAATATAAAACCCAATAATAATTCAGATGTATTTTCAAGTATTATCTCTTTTTATTATATTTGAAGATACTAGTAGGTCACATGATTCCAATAGTTGGTATATTTGAAGTTACTTTATGACTTCAATCTTGGTACACATTTACCTGTATGCATGATTGAGCACATTTGAGTTATACTTTATCGTTACTTTTTACTTGTCACATTTTGCTTTTTAAGAGTAAAATTGTCTGATAAAATTTGATCAATATTATAAGATGTATATTTTAATTTTATTAATATAAGAAAAATTATAACTTATAATATTTTTATACAATTATTGAACATCTAATATAAAATTTGGCTCAATAAATTAATCAAATTGACTCTTGTGAAGCAAATTATGACAAGTAAAAATGAAAAGAAGAGAGTATATACTATAAGTAAATAAATTTATTTTATTTTAAAGAAATATTTTATAATCATAGAAATATTTAAGCTTATAAATTCCAAAAAAAATCTTTCTTTTTTCTTAAACTCCACTATCTAATAAAACCATTACATAAATTGAGCCATAAAATTTTAAATTAATTTGTTGGTTTTTTTTTTTTGCTGTGATTATTATTTATTATTTAATATTTGTTTTAGTTTAACAAAGCAACAAAGTGGCTGTAGTTTAGTGGTGAGAATTCCACGTTGTGGCCGTGGAGACCTGGGCTCGAATCCCAGCAGCCACATTACTATTTTTTTTTAATTTCATACCTTTTGTTTTCTCTTTGGAGCTTATTTGTTAACCTATATAGAGTTTTAAGACGGAATATAGATTTTTTTACACCATCAGGTTAAGTTGACTCGTAAAACATGATGTGTTCTTTTAAACTACATTGTCAGGTTATCGCGAAAAATGATAAATTTAATATCTTTCATATTCTAAGTAGAAGTTGCAAGTGTGACTATATAGAGTGATTCAATGGACAAGGTGTAATAGTTAAAAAGGCCCAACTATCAAGGTATTGTCCGCTTTGACTTGACATTTAAAGTCTCACATTTTTGTCTCCTTGGACTTTTACATTGAAAGACGTCTCAACAACAGATATTGAATTCAACTTTTTGTTGCTTATCATGATATTCAACCACTAGTGGTGTGTGAGGTGTTATACTCACCCTCCCTTCCCTTAGGGGCTCAGCGTTCTCGCTTCACTTTATTTCTCCTTTACATATAGAGTTTAAGGCTTGTTCAATAACATGTAATATAAGATATTTTACACCATTAGGTAAGTTTATCGCGAATAACATCTCAAGTAATTGTTCATAGTTGTATCAATCTATCTTGGCTCCATTTCTGTAATGGATACTTCATTGATGGACAATGGCATTGACTTGCTTGTAGATTGATCTGACTCCATGCCCTTTGGCAACATCTCTGATTGACTACGAAAAAAGAATGCAGGTTGTTTAGGCGCTCGCGTAGTAATAGAGTAACTATTAAGCATGAGCACCACAGAGTCCATTGTAGGTCTTTCATTAACATCTTCTTGAACACACAACAATCCAATATGTATACATTGTATCACTTCATTTCTTGAGTGTGATTCTGCAAATGTTGGATCCATTATGTTCAATGGCGTTCCGTCTCTCCAATTCTTCCAAACCTACAAGATGTATTTGAGTTGGAGGTCATAGATGTCAGCTGATGTCAAGTTTAATGTATCATGCCTTTATTGATCTACGTGGCTCAACCATGGATAATATCATAGTCAAGTTGGATAGCCGTTAAGAGGGAAGGGTATACGAGATGAAATGTTGATCTCTTATGGATAGAAAGGTAAACGGAAGACTTACATAGCTAAGAAGATCTTCACCACCATCTGATTGGTAAAACGCACTATTCTTTTTTCCACTTATGATCTCCAAAAGCAGAACACCGAAGCTGAAAACATCTGATTTAACAGAGTACTGCCCGTGCATAGCATACTCCGGTGACATGTAACCACTATACAACAACAACAAACAAACACGATGGTTAGCTAGAAAAAACGCGTATTCTTAAAGGAAAACGGAAGTCTTTAAAACTTACTATGTCCCAACAATCCTACTTGTTATTTCTTCACTTTGATCAATTCCAAATATTCTTGCCATTCCAAAATCTGATATTTTCGGGTTCATTTCTGCATCTAACAGTATATTGCTTGCTTTGAGATCGCGATGTATAATTCTTAGACGAGAATCCTCGTGTAGGTAAAGTAGTCCACGCGCAATCCCTCCTATAATCTTGTAACGTCTCGACCAATCTAGTAGCTGCTGCTTTTCAGGATCTACAAAATTTGATCAGAAACAGAGTTTTTTCTTAAAGATATATTGAAATCACTCTATAAGGACCGGACCGGACCACACCACATTTGGTCTATGTACGTGTCTTACCTTGTATTTCTGCAAGAGGTTGTTTCTACACAGACGACTATAGCAATAAGAAGAATATACAAAAAGTTATAAGATGGAAACCAACCGAATAAGAAATAATCGAGGCTTTTATTGGGGACGAATTCATAGACGAGTATCTTTTCATCTCCTTCCAAGCAATATCCCAATAGTCTCACTAAATTTCTATGTTGAAGCTTTGCGATCAATATGATCTCATTCTTAAATTCTTCTATGCCTTGCCCTGAGCTTCTTGATAGCCTCTTCACAGCTATCTCTTGTCCATCGAGAAGTTTACCCTGAGAGTATAATAGGATATCAACGCGAAGTTAACAATACAAGGGAAGATGGACTGAACATAAGGGGTGTGTTTGATACCAAGACGTCATTTTCCATGGAAAATGTTTTCCCTAGAAAATGTTTTTGATACTTGGTGAGTGGAAAATATTTTTGCGAGTCTTTTAATGTTTTGAGTTCTAAAGATTAATAATAACGTCTAAAGTATGACGAGTAAGATGAGGGAAGTCATTTTCCTCCTTTTGATCCGGTAACCAAACACTAGAAAATGACTTTCTCGAGGCAAATCAAACACACCCCGTGTCCTAAAAACCGACTTTACCTTGTACACAACGCCAAATCCTCCTTCACCAATTTTGTTGTCGATTGAGAAGTTAGTCGTGGCAACTCGAATAGTGTTCAAGTGATATTGCAAAGATTCAGCAGCTGAAATTTCATCTTCATCTATATAAAGCACAAACAATATTGTCTAGTTAAAAAGTTTTCTTTTACTTTCTTAAACTTCGTATCAAGTCAAAATCAGACAAACATATTGAAACAGAGGGAGTATAACTAATCAAAGAACTATTCACTTTACCTGTGATCTCTTCTACAACATTGAATTCTCGCGATGTTCTACTTCTTATCCAACAGAAACCGAATATGAAGAGTAGAATCGAAACAGCAATTGGAACAGCTATGGCAACGATTACACCAGATGCAATTCCCCCTTTTCCTGCATCAGTTAGACAAAATTTTTGTTCAAACATTTAAACTTAAGATAGTAATCTGTTTGTTTATATTGACTAAAATGGAACGAAATATAAACGAACATTTTAAATGGAGACAGTCACCAGATATATCGAATGAACGAGTTGATCAGGTTCAATATCACAGATGGTCATTCAACTAAACGTCATTATAGTCATAAAACTAAATTTTGTAACACAAATGGAGAATACATGATTTTCCCCTTTCATCTTGTCCCATTTTTTAACTACACAGTACACACCATTAAGTTGCCAGGGTTTTATGAACCCCAGACTTGTTCAAATAGTAATACTCCCTCTGTCTCATTTTGTTTGTCTAGATTTAATCTGACACGGAGTTTTAAAAAGTAAAAAACACTTTCTGATCATTAAATGTACTACCTTTGTTTCAATTTATCTGACATTCTTTCCTTCTTTAATCAGATTAAAAGGAATGACATATTTCTATATTTAGTATTGTATCATCAGTTCATCACAGGAAGAGCAAATTGAGTTCAATCAAGTGTATGTGTGAAGAAGTTACCTCTATCGTTGCTTGTACGCGATGAAGGAGGAGGCGTAGGTGGTGGCGTTGATGCAGTAACGTTGTAAAAAGGGTACAACTCATACCTAACGTTACAACTCGGAAGCAAAACTCTCCCACCTCTCTTCCCATCACTCGGTAAATTTCCGATAGCAGTCCTCAGGCAATTCTCACAAGAAGAACTAGACACATATGCATTGTGCAAATGTATAAACTCTTTCGAGTGACGTAAAATTTGCTTCTTTCGAAGCATATATTTTCCCCGATCGATTATTTCCTTTTGCAGCCACACTTGCTATTAATTCATTGATCACATTTCCAAGAACTGATAAGAACCTTTGTGGTTCACTAACATTTTGTGTATTCAAAAAACCATATCTCGTTGCGGTACCAAATAAAGGTTGATCTGAGTAACGTATAAGGCATTCGTCAACCCAAAGGACAGCAATTTTTCCATTAGGACAATAACTTTCTGAGGTTACATCTTTAACAGTTGTTGACACACAATTTTGACAAACGTCTGGGGAAACGTCTCCCCTGCATAAAAACATGCCATAAACTATATCGGACCCTGTGTTACCAGATGTTGTGTTGTAAAATCCGTTAGGCCTCGAAGAATTCGAGGCTAGAGATGATAGAAGGGCTTTGAGATTGAAGCTATAAGTGCTATTGGAAGTATAAGTTGTGTTCGGGCAGTAAAATGCAGGAGGAGAAGAATTATCTTGACAATTTATAACTTGAAAAATGAAAATTATTATACAATAACATAACAAAATAATGAAGTAGTTCAACATTTTGTTATTTAACAGAGTGATATGTGAAGATATATATATATATATATATAGTATTGACAAAGTTGATGGTGTAAGAAAGAGTATTATGAAGACTTGCTTAGGCTTTATGAGGCAGCTGATGTTTTGTTTCGAGCGTGTTTGGTCAAACTTTCAAAATTCGGCATGTAATACATAAACAGACACTTAAATTTGATTGTAGCTGACAAGTAACCTTTTAATTTTGGGAGTGCATATCTAGACACTTTAATTTGATCTCGATTAGCGTGTTTGGTCAAACTTTCAAAATTCAGCATGTAATATATAAACATACACTTAAATTTGGCTATAGCTGATAAGTAACCTTTTTAATTTTGGGAGTGCATATCTAGACACTTTAATTTGGTGGCTGACAACTAAACACTCCAACACGTTCTCACTTCTCACTATGATTCGTGAACAATCCGATGCTAACGTGGCACATCAATTTAGACTACCATTATTGAATTTTATTGAATTCATTTCTTACAAGGCTACGTCCATGCATACGTATTGACGATGACTTGAGTGAGATGGTGATCATACATAACTTGGAATTTTCCCTTGTACTTTTCTACACCTAGTCAATTTTCAATTTTCATCATTAAATTCACACCTTTGATGACTTTTACCATATAGAAAACAAAAAAAGGAATGAAAGAAAATTGAAAAAGAAGATTATTTTAATCATTTTGGTATATGAAATATAATCTAATTTTGTAATGTGTAAGGGTTCTATAAGGAGGAAATTGTTGTTTCATAGAAAATTTTCCATTCTCACGTGTTCAAGCCTGAAATCTCTAATTAAAAGTGAAGGAATCTCAGGTATTCATATCACTTATGTGATGACCATAATTTTATTTTATTTTATTTTTATGAAATGATAATTAATGTCCCCAGTGATAGTATACTTAAAGTAAGCGAGCTTTAAAATCGACGAGGTGAGTGTTCTCGAAGAGAAATCATGATGGAAAAAAAGTGAGGAAAATTTGAAACTCGAGATATTAGAGCATGATGTTTCCCTATGCTTTATCATTACTTAAAGTGTGAAACTAAAGAAAAAATATATTTTCAAATATGTTTTTTATCATTAACTTTATTTTTTTTAAATATATTTTTCGTCTATATAATTAACTAAATCTTTTTTTGCTAAACCCTTCAAAACGTGGTCTTTTGGTAGGTTGGAAATATTAATGAAATTTTAAGCGTACACGTCTGAATAATTTCCAAATTTCAAGTCATTAATCAAATCAGTCCATTCAATTGTCAAATTAATTAAGGACATGAAATTTAACTCAACAACACGTATTTCCTCTTTGATAAAATTATTTCCTTTCTTTCCTTTCTATCTTATGAAATCAATATGGAATTTGTTTCCATTAATCAAGGTTTTTCAAATATCATAATTATCATTTAGCCAAGTGTGAATCAAAACAACCACAATAACTAGAATTTTTTTTAAGATTAGATAGTTAATTCTAAATCGTGAAATTCAATCGTTGTTCTAGAGTTTTAACTTCTATAGGTTATAAATGATTTAGAAGCTAAATATTATGAACATAAGCTCTTTTTTTTGTTTGATTTTTAGGTTAATTTGTACTTGGTGATAGAGACTTCATCATTAGAGGTTTCGAGTGTTGAAGAATATGATGCTGGCTCACCAAATCAAATGATCTCCTTCTTCAAAGTTCAGTAGCAAATTTGGATCATTTCGCATAGTTCAAGAGTAAATTCAATATTTTTTTCTTGTAAAAAATTTCTACGTGTTGGTTAAGTTTATTTCATTAGTAAACCATTTCACTAGTTCAAGAGTAAATTCAATATTTTTTTCTTGTAAAAAATTTCTACGTGTCGGTTAAGTTTATTTCATTAGTAAACCATTTCACAAAATTTAGGGGTGAATTTGGAACTTTTCCCAAACCAATTTAAAAGTGATGGTGTATCTTTAATAATTATTAGAGAATTATAAATTAATCTAGAAAAAAAAAACTATCTAATACACAAATATTAGGGATGAGACACAAGTACCCCTAGACTTTGTTCCCAAATAAATTTGCTAACCTAGATGATGAGGACATTTTTGAGGAAGGTGAGGAAGAGGAAGAGGAAATGTTGGATTATTGTTTTGCAAATGCAGCTAGGAATGCTGATATTTCTCCTAGGCAACAACGTAACAACAAAACGAAGCATAAAAGTAAGCATAGTTGAGATGGTAAAGTGACAGAGGAGTTTGTTCGAAGGCACCTACCTATGCGACTGGCGAAGCAGAATCATATGATAGTGTCAACAACTTCAACAAGATTCAATAAAGCCAAGAAGTGATGAACTATCAAGTATTATTGGACAGATTTGAAGAAGACATGAGAAACATACTTCAGGTTCCAGGTCAGTCTATCTTTTTTAGTTCATACATTTGTAAAAGGAAGTTTGAGGTTGATAACTCAACTTTCTCCTTGGCTTTTATGATTTTTCATTACTTTAGAATCCTCACTTGTAATATCATCATAAAGTGTATTATAAACTTTATTTAACGATCATAGAATATGGTTGTTAATTAGTAGAGGTTAGGTACCTCATTAAGATTGGTAAAGTAAGACCTAGCCTCCCTTGCTTGTGCTTATTCCTATTGAGAATTTTTTATGTTTATTATTAATAAAAAGCCATTAGACCATTGTCTATTGGTATAAATTTGCTTGAAAAAAAAAGTATCCCTAGACTATGACCGAAATTCCAAAGACACACATTAAATGAATTAAGATTTTATTACCCCCTCGAACCCATTCTTTTGTAATTTTGTACACCATTTTAGCCTACGTGGCCTCCAAACATCTCCCACACTCCTCTACTAAGTGGAGTTACAGAGTGTGCCACGTAAGCCAAAAGGTGTATGTACAAAATTACAAAAGAATGGGTTCGAGGGGGTAATAAAATCTTAATTCATTTAATGTGTGTCTTTGGAATTTCGGTCATAGTCTAGGGATACTTGGGCCTTATCCCGTATTTCTACTATAAATACAAATTTACTCTATAATTTAAAATAATTACATATTGTCTCACTAATTAGTGATCGTGTACCAGATTTCAAGTCAGATATACCACTTCTTCAAATTTCAAGTCAGACACGTGTATCAAAAATGCTAGCTATAAAGATACATTCTAAAATACAGACACATAAAAAGAGAGCCAACTGAGAAAGTTGGTGTATACCAAATACATACAATCACACTAGATACATATAATATTGATACCAGATACATTCTGAAATACAAATACATAAACAGGGCCCGTTTGGATTAGCTTAAAAAAAGTAGTTTTTAAGTCAAAAATAAAAAGTCTAACTGAAATGACTTTTAAGTAAAAAAAAAAAGTAGGGGGAGACCTACTTTTGGTTTTTGACTTATTTTAAGTCATTTTAAACTTATTTTAAGTCATTCTTGACCTAGTCAAACACTTCCAAAAGTAAAAAACTGACTTAAAAGTAAGTTTGACTAACTTTTAAGTCAATCCAAACACCCTCTAAAAGAGATGAGCTCTATGCATCTAAAATACCAAATACATATAGAGAAAAATAGTCGAGATAGAAAAGGATATAGAGGCGAGTGAGATAAGAGATCAGGTGATCGAGAGAGTTAGTATATCTAGATGCATGTGAATCACACTTGAGTGTTATGTGTCTTGAACAAATTGTACTTAATTTGAGTCGTATCGAAAATAAGCCAGATAGATGCATCTAACCAAGTAATTATGGTACAAAAATTTGGAAAACTCAAGTCAAGGCATATAACTAGTAGTGAGATATATATTATTTGCTCATCATTCTAAACGTTATTGGTACAAATAATCCAAGCCCAAACCATTTTTACCTATTGTTTCATAAGGCATCATGTATTAGTATAATAATTCCCTTAAAACACCTATAAGCAAGTGTTAATTGCAAAATTGTGCCTTGCTTCGATTAATACAAACTTATTTGCCGGTAAATTAAGATTAAACTCATCATTAGCTTCTTTACATTATGGCTTGTCGCCTAAAAAGATTAGCTTCCATTCATACACTTTCCTCTGTATCAAGAATGGTTTTTAGCATAACTCAAACAAGAAAGATTGAAAATTTGTCAGCCCCAAGACTCGTATCAGCAATTATTTCTTCCAATTGGTTCTCTACAGGCCAAAGAGCTTCAAATCACAGTTCTACTGAGCAGGGTAAGTTTGTTAGTTATGTTGTTTTTATTTGAGCATTTGTGCAGCTCAGGTGTTTGTGGAAATGCCACAAAGACTTTGTTAGTTGTTTTTTTAAAGTGGGGTTTATTCTTTTTCATGACTAATATGTTTGGTACTGTTACTCTGTCCACTGAGGCTTGGATAGAAGAAAAGTTTTTATCTTTTTATGTGGGTATGTTGATTTTATTGAAAATGTTTTCTCCTGAAGGAAAGGGGGGAAAGGGTATGGTAACTTATAGGGGAAATGTCGATTTCCTTTGTAGTAATCCTAGCTTTTACTTTATATTAGTTGCTTGGATGGACACTTGGTCATTTTTATTAATCTTTTATAGTCAGAAATATCATAAGAACACTCTCCTAATTTGTTACGGTCCGTTTATTATGATTACTCTATGTTACCTACTTATACACAAAAGCAATTATGGGAAGTGATCGAAAGGTGATATTCAAGATTAGACATTTTCCATGGAGAATGTCTTCCTTCATAGTATTGATTGTGGATGGAACAGTGAATATTCATTCCTACAGCCGACTTGAAACTGAGGCGTAGTAGTTGTTGTTGTTGTTGCAGTGTTGGTTGTGGAAAATCTTGTGCATCAATCACATGTTGAATACTGCTTTGTTCTGTTTCCCTTGCGGAATGAAATGAGTTTATGTTCTGAGTGCTCGTTGGTGATTTAACATTTAAAAGTAATTTTGCTGTCAAGATGACATTTTCTTGGTTCCATCAGGTACCACAGTGCACCTTGAATGTGCTTTGAATTCAAGACTTGAGAATGGTGGTGAGGATGATCAACAAGGTTACGGGAGATGGGGCAATGGCGGTGGGACTTTTCACAAGTCGGCCCTCATTGATCCCTCGGCCTTTGTAGAAGTTGGTGCTGTAGTACATTCAGAATGTGCAGTGGGTGCAGATTGTCACATTTGCTCCGGAGCAGTCATTGGACCTACTGTTACAATAGGCCAATCAACGAAAATAGGGTAAAATCTCATCAGGCTTTCTTTCATGATAATTACCTGAGCCTTAAGCCTTTTCTCAATTAGTTTGGATGTTTGAGTTTTGTGTTGGATTCTCCTAAAAAAAGAAATCCAACTGTTTAGAATTGAAAAGGGTGGGTGGGGTGCGGTAGAGGGGAAACAAAACTTAGATATAAATGCTATGAAAAAAGCTAGATGATCCATTTACTTTCTCGTCCCTTGGCAGTCTCACATGTACTTATTTTTGCAGCCTGATTTATTTCTTGCACCATTTCTTATGAATGACTTTTGGTCTATGAATTATCCGCAAATTATCTTCAGCTACAATGTTGCACTGGCTAATTGCATAGTTGGTGACTTTTGCGCTATCCACAGTGGGGTCTGCATTGGTCAAGATGGTAAGGCTTAATCTAATGTGAAATTATCTGTTTCAGTTCATTAAAAAGAAAAGGCATAATACATAAACTTGGCCTTTAACTTAGCCTCAGCTAGCATCTATGCCCTTTAACTTGGCCTCAGCTAGCATCTATGCCCTCTAACTTTGGATGTGCACAAGTAGACACTTAAACTTGTATAAAATTAACAAATAGAAACACTGCCCTACATGGCATAATACATATAGGATGCCACATAGGACGCAAATTGGCATGTAGGACGCATACCCTTTAACTTGGTCTCAGCTAGCATCTATGCCCTCTAACTTTGGATGTGCACAAGTAGACACTTAAACTTGTATAAAATTAACAAATAGACACACTGCCCTACATGGCATAATACATATAGGATGCCACATAGGACGCAAATTGGCATGTAGGACGCATGCGTCTACTTGTTCAATTTTATACAAGTTTAAGTGTCTATTTGTGCACATCCAAAGTTGGAGGGCATAGATACTAGATGAAGCCAAGTTAAAGGGCACATTTATCTATTATGCCAAAAGAAAAGCAAGACTATTCTCTTTCTGGTACATGTGTCAGGTTACCTGTCGCTGACATACTTTTGTTTTACATATTACTTCTAGTGTCAGGATTTAAATAAAAAGTTCTCTTCCTGTAACAGGTTTTGGATTTTATGTAGATGAGCAAGGAAATATGGTGAAAAAGCCTCAAGTTAGTCAAATACTATTAATCTAAGAGATATAACTGCTACCTGTGATCGTTGTAACCATATGTTTTACATGCACATGTGCTTTATTAGAATTTTAATGAAAATAATTTTAATATTCTTTATTTTTATGTTGATTGGTGTTATATTTTAGAAAGATATTTCACACAGTGTCAACTTTTGTGCTCGATTTCAACCTCATTGTTATCTTAGCCCATGTCCTCGAGTTTGGTCCATGATCGTTTGTGCTAATGGCTCATTGTTTGTGCTAAATCTCAGTAAGTACTTGAGCCTAACTGTGTTGTTCGACCTATGCTCAAGCTTGACTTTTCTCTCAATCAAATCAGGCCCAACTGAGCTTGAGCTAAAAGTAGTTGGTCTAAACCTAGATTTGTCTCTCGTTGTTTGATGCCAGATCAACTACGTATAAAAGTTAATTCTGTTTTAAAAGAAGTTGATAGCAGATTAACTATGTAAGTTTATACTGAATGCTTTTTCATATACTTGAGGTTTTATGAGCTACAACCTTTTATAGTCTTTCAAGCCTATTTATCTTTTTTTATTACCTTCATCTGCAGACCCTGAAGGCGAGAATAGAAAACCATGTAGAAATAGGTGCAAATACATGTATCGATAGGGGCAGGTGAGATCGATGCTGTTTTTGATTTCTTTATTGCTAATGTTTCTGAGCTTAATCATAAATGGCACATCATTCGGGGGCCATGCAGTTGGAGGGATACAGTGGTTGGAGAACATACAAAGATAGATAATTTAGTTCAGGTACTTTCCTACTTCTGAAGTTTTGACGAAATGCTCGGTTTCGAGACGGTTCTTATGATTCGCAATACAGATAGGTCACAATGTAGTGATTGGGAGAAGCTGCCTCATTTGTGGACAAGTCGGGGTTGCGGGATCAGTGACGTACGTTTCCTTTTTAACCCTGCTTTGATAGAAATGGAAGTAAAACATCTTTTTTGGATTTGATCAGCAATTTATTTAACTTTCTAGTTCAGTGAACTTTTAACTTTCAGGAATATACATTTGTTCTTATTTTAGATTAATATAATCTAAACATCCGTCCTTCTGTTTTCTTAGTATAGGTGACTATGTAACTTTAGGAGGAAGAGTTGGGATCCGTGATCATGTAAACATTGCCTCGAAGGTATAATTTTCTATTTAACGGATGATCTGTTCCTTGACTAGCACCATTTAGTGTCATTCTGTGTGGAATGATTACTCCATAACATACATTTAATTATGTTTAATAGATTTTTTATATTATATTGCGTGGGGAAATGGAAATGCTAGAACACTTTACTCCAAGCAAGAAGAGATCATATGTTACCACTTACCACTATATGCATCACAAGTTCTATTTGGCAATGCTTTACCTGACATTATCATGTTAATTCATTGTCTAGTATTGATCTTAATGGACAAAGTTGAGAAGCCAGAAATGTCACGAATGAGTTGATTGTCACAATTAAAAGAAAGTTGCATTTTTGTGTACCTGTTCTCTTGCCTCAAGTTCGTCCTCCTTTTCCGTATGTGTCTTGAGCTAACGGATATTGTAGGATAAAAGACAAGAAATTGGAGTAAACCACATGTGTAACATATTGTAGTCATAGAACTTATTTTAGTTTGTTGGATGATGATGCTTATTATCCTCTTACCTTCTTCTAGCCTAAATCAGAATCAGAATGTTATTACACTTTTTCAGAAAAGAACCAGAATGTTATTGTACATTCTATGATGGTTATGGGATTCCTGTCGCATGTTGTCTGTTCATGAAGTCAGTATATCTCTTTGTTTCTACTGCCAATGGCAGTATATCTGTCCTAGTTTTACGTGCCTCTCACTCGGGATAAAGGATACTTTTCAATAGGTTTGAGATATCGGAATTTTGAGTAAAAAGACTAGACATTAAGGAATTAAAAGCAGGCTCCATATAGCTCTTGAAGTACTAACATTATAAAATAATTAATCTGTGAGGGAAAGGTTCCGTCAAAGATAGCAGATACCATTTTGGGAGAAACCAAAAAGTAGAAACAAGTTAATCTCTTTGTGGCGATGGGAGGATTCTATTTTATTAAAAGGATATTACTTTATTTTATTGTAAAATCTTTTCCAAGACACTGAGGGATGCTGTGAACCATAAAGTAGTTCAACTTGGTTAATTTATCATGAATCTAGATACTAAATTTCTCACTGCATACTACCTACTTTTTCTGTTGATTATGAACATTCTATGCGGCTTTTCGGAAGATATTATGTATAGTATGTATACATAAATAACGATGAAACTATATAATAGTGTTTTGATGCTACAGGTTAGGTTAGCAGCTAATAGCTGCGTCACCAAGGATATTAGTGTGCCCGGAGATTATGGTGGCTTTCCTGCTGTAAGGACTCTACCGTTGTTCATGGTGTCATCTAGTCTCTTCTGAAAAAATTCTGAACTTGTTTATTCTTTATGATAGTTTGATAATTGCTGTGGCTAACTGCAGATTCCTATACATGATTGGCGAAGACAAATTGCTAAACATCGTCAAATCTTGAAGTAAGAATTCTGCTTGAATGCCAATCCTATACAGAAATCCATGATTTGAACATTTATTTGACTATGCATGTCATTTGATGTTCACCCGCCACCCGGTGGGACCATCTGAGGACCTATTGATTCCATATCACTTGCATTCTTTTGATCATATTTATTGCTGGCAACGTTATCTTGGACATAGACTAGAAAACAAATTTGTACCTGAACTTGTTGTTCCTCTTGCCTTTATGACATTACATGCTCCTTGAAAGCAAAGAACTTATGTTTAAAAACATTTATTATGCATCTATCGAGAGGTAATTTCATATCTTTAAATTAGTCTTAATGCTGCACTCCCGATGTTAATTAACTGGGCTATTTAGAGTCTGTCAATAGCTTCTGTCATATTCTCAATGTCAGTTAATGATTATTAAATACCTCCCTGAGATTATCAAAGAACAGAACTAGCAAATCGAAACACACTTTGAGCTTCTATTTAAGGCCTTGTTGCATGTAAAAACAGAATACCTTTTTGTGTTCCTTTGTTGTCGTCTACTCTGCTATTTATCATCTCTTTGTTAGTTGGTTCAACAGAGTTTCTTTAGTTCAGAAATAATGCACTTCAATTTTGTAGTTGAATACAAGCCTAAAAATGAAAAATCAACAAGAATAGGACAACAAGGGTCTATCGGAAACAACCACTCTACCTTCTATGGGTCTATTAGAATCAGTAAGGTGTGCATACACACTACCCTAATTAGACCCACTTGTGGGATTACACTAGGTATGTTATTGTTGTGATAAGAATAGGACAACAAATGGAAAATATCATAATAAATGTTCCCCTTCCTAATTCATCAATAGAAATAAAAAGAACACCTCTTGTCCATATAAATTGGCAACAACTTGCCATCTTGTCCTAGTCCAGCGGGACAATTAGCATGAAACCTATGATGTTTACTGTTCCATGACGAAATCTTAAATCTTATAGTCGAAACTAATTCAACACGAAAAATCACTGGCCCACTCGACCGATCATGCAGCATTTGCTTCCACTGCGACTCTGTCAATGTCAATGATGAACCACTAAGCGTACTAGCAAACAGGGTGCTATTCTTAGGCTGTTGATAGAATGTTGTCAACACTTGGTACCCTCCAACACTCTTTTCTTGATAATACACCGTCACTTGACTTGCATCATAGTAGATTCCAATACCTTGATTTGAATTCCTTGCTGTAACTCTGAAGCTTATGTGTGCATTTTCAGGTCCACCAGCACCATCTCCGTGGCCTAAAGCAGGAATAGAGAAGTCATTGAGGAAAATATGTGGACGATGGGGACGAAGACTTAGCCATAAAATGAATGTGATGAGTCCAACAATTGCAAGAAGGCCTAAGAATATAGCACATATGAGCTTTGACACTCTTGTGGTTAAACTTTCTTTAACCCAGTGGGCATAGTAGCTAGAACTATGATGTTGCCTTACAGGGCGATCTTGATCGTGGCGATTAACTGGTAATTCTGGTCTAGAATGCTGCATTTTTTTTTGTTTTTTCAAGTGAATGGAATTGTGGTTGATCATGAACAGTTTTTAGAGTACATTATTATATAATGCAAATCTTTGGATGTCATAGCATTGTTGAGAACTTTTTAGGAAAGAAAAGAACAAAAGAAGAACTGGTTATGTGATCTTAGTATATAATTAAATATACTTTCTTGAGAAGTAGTGTTATTGGATTCTTGAAGTTAGGGGCAAGTATACTTTGTTCTGTACACATGTTCATTCCTTCTCATAGAGAGTATTCTTGTTGAATATGACAAGAGGGGTTGCTCGGGTGATAAAACATATTTTTACCTACAATTTTAATGTCGTGGGTTCGAGTAAGGGAGCAAACAGGTGGGAACTCCTAAGGAGGGGTTAAGAAAAAAACTTGTCGAATATATATAATTTTTCTTTTTCTCTTTGTTTAAGTTTTTGATTAAATAAGTCAAAATCCTAAACTATTAATCATTTTGCTAGTTTCATACGTAAACATGCTCTCTCTTTTGCTTTCTTGCTCTCCATTTTTCCTTTTTTATATTAAAAAAATTCACTTACACAACTCACACATCTCCATCTCCCTAACTTAATTTTGTTCCTCTTAACTTCATACCTTTCATTTTCCCCAAATATTTAAGGCATAATACATAAATAAGCTATTTAATTTGGCCTCATTTCATATTTATGCCCTTCAACTTTGGGTATACACAAATAGACACTTAAACTTGTATAAAGTTGAACAAGCAGACACGTGAGTCCTATGTGGCACAATACATGTAGGACACCATGTAGGGTAAAAAATGTTATGTAGGATGCCATGTAGGACATGTGTGTATTTGTACACACTCAAAGTTGAAGGGCACAAATGTAATTTGAAGCCAAGTTAAATGACATATTTATGTGTTATGCCAATATTTATCGTGTACAACACCATATCAACATAATCCTAAAAATGAGGTTTGACGTGAGTAAAGTGTAAGTAAATCTTACTCTTACCTTATATAGATGGCGAGGTTATTTCTGATAGACCATTGGCTCAAGTAAAGCATCCCAAATATTTAGTGTGTAAGTCTATGTTGAGATTAGTCATTTTTGTAGTATTTGTTATTGACCCTTTGATTTGTTGTATTAAAAATAATATGCATTACATAATTTCTAAGAAGAAGTTTTTTATTTAAAAAAATACCCTCCGCCTTATTTAGTAGAAAAAGGGTTTGAGAGACTACTGGGGTATTTTGGTCATTTAAAGGAAAATTGTGGGCCAAATTATCTTTATCTATCACCTAAATTTGCTTGACATAAGTTTAGAGAATTTTTGCCTCGTCTAGCATAAGTTACATTAGAATTAAATTATTCGATATAAGTTGTGTAGTATCTAATTAGCTTGACATAAGTTTAGGGAATTTTTTCTTGCTCGACATAAGTTGTGTAGGAATGAAGTTATGTCTTTTATGACATAACTGTGGGTTCTGAAACTAAAGTTTTGCCTCTATCAACATAAGTGATGTAGGAACTAAGTTATGTCTTTTACCACATAACTTGTGACTTTTGAACTGAACTTTTGCCTCTACCGTCATAGACTTTGTAGGAATTAAGTGACATAACTTGTGTTATATTATAATACCGAAATATAAATTTATTTCGATAGAAAATTGTTTGTTATTTTGGTGTCACGAATATTTTCGTCCACTTAATATTTTACTTAATGTGCTTGAAGTACAAAAATGAAAGACCGTCAAATTTGAGGGAAAAAATTAAATACTACTCTAAAATTTATTTTTAATCATATTAAAACATGGAAGAAGTTCCAAAACAAGAGCAATCAATCCCAAAACACTTACAATTACAACATAAGACCATTTCCATCTATGACTTGATTCTTCCTTCTCAATTCCTTGAAATATATTTACAATTGTTAGAATTAACAAAGCATAACCTAAAATATTATGGTATATCACCCAATATTTCCTGTATACATTTTCTTCATCTGGCTGCAAACATATCGCCAAAACCTAAAAATGATTGATCACACAAATATTATGACATGTTGACTATAAGAAATAGATATTAATTACGAATAAATTTTATAGCTAATTAAACAATAACAACAACCATCACTAGTTCTATTTAGAGATGGATGAGTAATCGATTATAAAAAAAAAATTGTTAGCTACGAGCTATTTCCCGACAAATTAGCAGCAAAGTTGTAGCTAATCCCAATTTCTTTGTTCTTATTGGTAGTGACTAGTGAAGTCTTGCAACCTCACAAATGTCATGGTGTGTTTCAAATTTTAAAGTTTTTCTTTATTTCTTAAAGAGGAAATACATAATTACCCCATGGAACTTATACCCTTTTTTTAAGTAGATACCTTAAGTTTGCGGGGGTCCTATTACCCCACGAAACCATCCAAAAGCACAATAAATACATCATTTTGACCCATTTCATACCCATCAGTGTTGTCACGCAGGTTGGGCGCGTCAAGGAATAAAAAAACAACATACAACCAATGTTAAAATGCCATGTGGCATTCCCAATTTGAATTAGCTTCTTCATTAAATAGACCATCTTCCCAAAATTCTCCATTGTTTGCCATTGGATTTCTGCAATTTTTCATTTTAATTTATTTTTTTTGTTTAAAATCTGTGAAATCAATTTTCTGTGATTAGGTTTTGAGGGAGAGATGTAAAATCCGAAATATGCATCAAACAATGTAAAATAAACTAACGACTAATCACTACAAAATTCATTTACAATGTAAAATAAACTAACCTATGAGCCTTCACTTCTTCGTTCCGCCACCAATATTCAACAAATTTCAACAAGTAATGTTACCAACTAGCTTTGCCTCATGAAATTTCTTAGGGTTTTGATCGGTTGAAGAGAGAGAGACGAGGGTAGGTGAGAGTGAAATGGGTTGGAAGTTTCTTTGGGTTTGGGTTATGGGTTAAAAAATGAATGGATTAGGATAAAATCCGGCCTTTGTTAAATGGGTTGAAGGTGTGGCATACACTCTTGGATTGAGAGCACTGATGTTGAAAAAATGATGTATTTATTGTGCTTTTGAATAATTTCGTGGGGTAATAGGACCCCCACAAATTTAAGGTGTCTACTTAAAAAAAGGGTATAAGTTCCATGGGGTAATTATGTATTTCCTCTTTCTTAAACTTATTATCATGTCAAACTAAGTATGTGTATATAGATTAATTCTTCAAACTGTTTTATTAAGTTGAATATGTCTATATACAAATGTTTAATAGAACACTCCAACAAATAAAGGATTTAGCGATAACAATATAATTATCGCTATTTTATATTCAGCAACAATAATAAATATGGATATCTATAATCAACACTCTATATAAATGTCGCTAAAGACTTTAGCGACTCTAGATGCAATGACATTAATTCAATTACAATTAAATATTTATGCAACTATAAATGTTTTGTTTTTTATTGTAGTAGAAGTAGAGGTTGTGCAATATATAAACAATAATATAAATGTACACATCTTAAATTCAAAGTACATACATATGTATATTCGTAACAAGAAAAACATAAAATATACATGCGTATATATTAAGTGGTACATGATGAACTAGCGCGCAAGCTAAATTTATATTATGAATTCGTCTCTAAAAATTAAATCAAATCAAAGAGTACTATTTGTGTCTTACTTGGATAGTAGTGAAAGTGAAGATTATGGTGCCAATAATTCCATGAGTACTCATCATAGTGTGTTGATCTTTGGGTGAATTTTTCATCATTGACATGCCAAGACCCCATCCAATTGTGCCCAAAACAAATCCTGCTACTTTTGAAAGTACATGAAGTGAATACCATTCCTCACATTTTAATGGATGTCTTTTGTAATATCTTGCAATTATTACACCTATAGGTAAGAGGATTCCCCATCCAAAAATGTTTACAACCCCATGTACCTATCATAAGATGTAAGAAATGAGGTTATTTATGACATAGGATATGTTTGGTACGACGAAAAATATTTTTTCTAGAAAATAAGAATTTTTTTTTTGTGTGTGTTTGACGTATATAAAAAGAAAATATTGTTCCAGAGATATTTGTGTATAATCTAGGTAAATACTATACGAGAACTTGAGTTGTGGGGGGTCAGGGGCGGATCTAGCCAACTTATAGCTATGTGTTCACGTGAACCCAATAGTTTTTGGCTTTTTGCTGAACCTTTTGGTTTCTTATTAAGAAATCAACTTAATACATTAACTCAAGGTCGTTATTGAAACACATAAACTTCAAATCCTAGATTCACTTATGATACGCGCTATCCGGGTGGAATGCGTTAGGGTGGAGAAGAGACAAGAGGTGTCACTTACGTAGAAACATGCAATTGGTTTAGCGGTAACATCATAAAGATTGAACTCCGACCCTCTAAATTAAAATTAAAATCTTGAATCCGCCTCTGCAGAATTAAAAAAAAAAAATAGGTGCGAAAAATCGAGGTTCTTACAACTCGAAGTCGAGGATGATGATGTTCATGGGTAGGTCTAAAATACCATGACTTGAAATCTGTATTCACTTGTGTATCATTTGATCTATCAAGAGAATTGTGATGATGTTTGTGGTGGCCACCATGGGAATAAAGACTTTCATGAACAAAAATAGCCTTTCTTTTGATCAAATTGGAATTAGAGTGAGCATATGTTAAGTCTAAGAAAAAAATCATAGTACAAAGAATTATGAAACTCATGCTAATAATAATTATAATATTGTGCATATGGAATATATTGTATGTACAAAGAAAGTTAAAGTCCAAGACATGAAAAACAACAACTTGTATTTATAACTTCCAGAAATCTAACTTTTTGTATCTTCGTACTTTATTTTACTCTAATAATTTTCGTTAAATAACAATAATAATGTATTCAATGAAATTCACTAAGTGGGGTTTGATAAAGGTAGAGCGTATGCAGGCCTTATCATCATTTCGTGAAGGTAGAGAGATTGTTTTCGAAAAAACCTCGGCACATGTGCATCAAACCCAAGTAGAAGAAGAAAACAATGAATAAAGCATATTAACAGTTAATAAGAAAAACATTGGAAGGTTTACAAGAAAGAAACAATAATGACAATAAAATAGTGTGATAATCGAAGAAACACGATTTTCATTAAATAATGCATGTCAAAATTGTGGAAATTGGTATTCCAATTTATGTGATATTGTATGAATAGGAGTTGATTTTGGTTATTTTTCTTTTAAACTTGTGGCTTAAAATAAGTTATAAATGTTTGTATAACCATAAATCATCTAATTAAAAGTAAATAAAGAAGTATAAATTTTATTTTTTGAAATAAATATGTCTTCCTTTTTATATAAATTTACATAAAAAGGAAAGTCTATCTCATGGAGATAGTAATAAAATCTATATATATATATATCTTACGCTCTTTAACTCTCAATTGTGGATCGTTAAAAAAAGAAAAGTGTGTCACGTAGAGGCGACAATATATGTTTAGCACCGAACTATACTTTTTTTTTTGGTCGGAATATATTCTTTACTTATGACAGTAGCGTCAAATCTGTCAAAAACTTTATACTATGATTTTATTCTAAGCTTCATCATCTTTCTGTCATTTTCTACACCACTTTTGAAGTTCCATGCACTAAAGTCATTGTTTAATTTAGACCCAATATATAAACAGACAGTTAAATTTAATTTTAGCTAATATGTAAGTATGTGAATTTTAAAAATGTATATTTAGATATTTTAATTTGATTGATAATATTTTAAACAATTCAATTTGTTTTTACGAGGAATTTTGAAAATGTATATTTAGATATTTTAATTTGATTGATAATATTTTAAACAATTCAATTTGTTTTTACTACGTCTCGTAGAGGTGTTTAAATGATCATTTTGTAAGTTAGAGTGTTCAATTGATATGATGAGTTGAGGATAAGTCAATATTAGATTGTTTATTTATCAGCTAAGACCAAATTTGAATGACATAATACATAAAGCATCATTTAACTTGACTTCAGTTGACATCTATACCCTCCGACTTAAAATGTGCATAAGTAGACATTTAAATTTGTATTCCCTTTGTCCAACAATACTTGTACACTATTGACTTTGCACACTTTAATATAAATAGAAGAGTAATTTTACTATATTACCATTTTTTTTGGAACCCCAGAATAACCCGCAGCCACTACAATCTCTGCCACTGCCTCTACTCACTTCGGACTCCTTATTCCATTTTCGGACCGTTTTGAGGCGTTGGCTAAGATCCTTCGGGTGAGCACTCTGTGGTGACCATTTTGTGCGCACTGGATAAACTCCCCACTGTGTAATAGCCTGCAAACCACACAGGGGATGTAAACAACACTAGGCAAGCCCTATGCGAAAGGCTCGACTCAGAAGGCATTGAGGG
The DNA here is from genome assembly GCA_029582605.1 of Solanum gracilifrons. Lineage (NCBI taxonomy): Eukaryota > Viridiplantae > Streptophyta > Magnoliopsida > Solanales > Solanaceae > Solanum > Solanum gracilifrons. Next base: position 7,876 of record JAJOOH010006339.1, on the reverse strand, counting down.
GGGATCGATCCTGGATCATCTGTGTGGATAACCACCCTCCAAACCAACTATATTACCCTTTGAATATAATAAATACAATGTCTTTAAAAATGTAATAAAGATATGAATATAATTAATGATAAGGGTAAATTAGAAAATAAGTGTAAAATTATTCATTGATTTCATAAATTGGACAAATATTGTTGGTCATCCCAAAATAGTATAGCGAACAACTATTCTTGGACAGAGGGAGCTAAAATTGAACAAATAAACACTTTCTTAGCAAAAACTTTCTGATTTTTTATAGTAATTCAGTTAATTGGTTATTAACTAAACATCTGCCTAAATTTTGGCAACAAGATTTGAAATTTTCATGATTAAACACTGATTTTGAAATAAAGGGAAAACTAATTATTCTGAAAACTAAAAAAGAAAAATTCTCAGGGCCATTAAAATTGAAGTTGTTTGGTCATTATTATGTTGATGAAATTTATACATTAGTTGTAAATCGATTGTTCCAATAGGTTATATTCCCATTAATTAGATAGCTTCAAATGCAATTTTTCTCCCCAATAGTGACTTGTTTCTTCATCTACCATTATTTATTTTATTAAAAATCTCTTAATAACATGTTCTTACTGTCATAATAATGTCATGGTTGCATCTTTGAGAGCTCAAGTTGTAACTTAGGCGTACTTTAGGTATATAAATGTGAAGTTTTTTTCCCCTTAATTTTGTGTTTAGTCAAATAGTGATACCTTGTATAAAATAAAACAAAATAAGTAGATGGTAGACTTTTTGGCATAATACATAAATATGTTTTTTAACTTGACTTCAACTGACATATATATCCTCCAACTTTGGGTGTGCACAAGTTGACACTTAAACTTGTATTAAATTGAACAAGTAAAAACATGTGTCCTACGTAGCATAATACACGTTGGACGCCACGTAGGACATAAATTTTTCATGTAGGACGAATGTATCTATTTGTTCAAATTTATACAAATTTAAGTGGCTACTTGTGCACATCTAAATTTAAAGGTCATAACTGCTGGCTGAAGCCAAGTTAAGAGTCTTGTTTATATATTATAGATGATATATAGGGCGAAGAGATAAGACTAAATTAGAACAAATGATATTGTGTTAAAGCACCTAATTTAGGTTAATTATTTGAATTTACGTCTAATTAATTAGTTGTGAATATAGACCACTCCACTAGCAAAACAAAAGTCAAAACTCCTCCAAGTTAAATTCAACTTAATTAATTTCTCCCTATATGTACTCTTTAATTTCTTCCTTCTAAATTATCCACCCTTTCATCTCTCTCATTTCATAATTTTCTCATCCTTTCACAAATAGCCATAAAATCATGAAATTCCTTTTAATTTTAGCCATAATTATGGCATTAGCCATACCAATTACAACATCATTTTCATTCAATGAACCTCATTACAATTATCCAACATTACCTCTTCCAAGAATTGGTCATTTTCAACCACAAATACCATCTTATGATGATGATCACAAGTTAAAAATCAAAGATATGTTTACACAAATGACATGCAATAAGAACCCTATGATATGTTGGGCCAAGGATAGCCCAGGCCCATTTTGTTGCAACAAAACGTGTGTAAATGTGTTGATGAACAAACAAAATTGTGGATTTTGTGGGAATAAATGTAAGTATAATGAAACTTGTTGTAAAGGACAATGTGTCAATACTTTGTTTAATAAGAGACATTGTGGGGGTTGCAACAACAAGTGTCAAGAAGGAAGTTCTTGTGCCTATGGAATGTGTAGCTATGCTAATTAATATCATCGAGGGTTGCAGTGGGATGGACAGTATCCCTCGAGCCCTGTGAATGGGAAAAAATCCTGATAGATAATGATTCTTCCTTTAACGTGTCTTACGTGACGTGAATTCTAGTTAGTTGGGCCACATGCAAGTACTGGACACCGGATAATATTTTTTTTAAGATACAAAAAACAATAATACTTTGATTCATTAGTATTCCACTCGAAAGATTAATTAATTTATTGATTGTGTAATAAGTTAAAGTAGTCTGATCTGTTGTTGATTTGCTCATTCTATTAATAAAATTATTGCTCTTTACAGTATCTATAGCACTAGCTTAAAAATCTTTTAGATATTTCTCCATTATTTGTTCTAATGTTATTGACTTTCTTTTAATTTGGGAATTTACTTCATACTATCTCCCCATGTACAACAACTAAAAGTTTCATATTCATTTAGATTAATGTTTTGTATATTGCATATATTAGGCACATACTTTATATAGATAACATTTTCAACAAAAAAGTGACTTTCGGCATATCAAAGACACTCTAAATCACATAAAGAGAAATAAGGTCGTACAATCGTCACTTGAAATTAGGTTTTAGTATTCAAAATCACCATACCAATCCTTATTAATTCAAATAAAAATGACTTTTTTATTTTTTAGTCCATAAAAATAAAAGATCGAGTGAAGAATCATGTTGACCCTAAGAAGGTATTAGACATTTTATATTTCCTATTGATTTATGTGATCCATTTGATTCATTACATTTTTATTTAATCATATCTCAATATGTTCTATTTATGTTTTTATTTCTTTTTCATGAATTGATCACATTAAAATTTTCTTTGATAATATGTTGTGGTGAGACTCAAATTCAATTGAAGTATTTAATTAGTCCGATACTATATTTAAATGTGTGATCATTTAATCTAAAAATGTAAGTTATTACGGAAAAAAGCACGTTTATGTGATAGTATTTTCATAGTAATTCGTTCCAAAAAGATTGACACACTTCTATATTAGTAACAAGAGTCCTCAAAGCATTAGAAATTATCACATTAGGAATATTAGCACTAGACATAATCATAATAATTATAACAACAAAACAAGCCCAGTGTAATCCCACAAATAAGATTTGGAGATCGAGGAAAGTGTGTACGCATGCCTTACTCCTACCTTAAAAGGTGGAAAGCTTGTCGGACCCTCAACTACTTTGAAATATAGAAATATATATAGATATAATTAAGTGCTTTTAGTGAAGTTTAAATATCTATCATGATCACTCAAGAGCATGTCAAGATTGAGTGCTGTGGAGACTGTCAAGCCAACAAAAACAAGAACAGAGAGGGCAGATAGAAGCAACATTAGCCCATTAACAACATGACCTTCCACTTGATGTGCATATTGTGCAGAAGCTAAGGCAAGGAATGTTAGGGGAAATGAGTAAGCCCACCATGCAACATTGAACTTTCTCATTGATTTCTTGAATAGAGTTGGCCTACAAACCTAATTAAATCATGACAAAAACAAGAAAGTTATTAGATAGATGTCTATGGTAAGTGTGACATATTATTATATATAGGGTGTACGCAGAATTTTTCATAAGCGATGTCAATATATATGCATTTCTATAACGAACTTAAGTTAGTGCATATATTGAGTTCACAATTAAATATTTATAGATATTTAATGGAGAAAAAAATTACTGAGTTCATGTAAACCCACATGTTATATTGTGGATCTGCGCCTCTAATCACATATAGATGTCTATGGTTTATATATGTGACCCTACATTCCAAAAATAATTATTGGTTTCTAAACTTGGAAATAATTTAACATAACCTTCTCATTTGATTCTTAATGAGAAGCGTTTATACCCACATAAAAGTTATGACATGCATATTTAAGACCGTAACTTTCAACAATTTTATAGCCACGTGAATACTATGACATGCTTAATACTATTAGTTTCAAAAATCTTTTTTTTTCTTAAACTCTATCTAGTCAAATAGGTTCACACATATTAAAACAGTTGGAGTATTAAGTATTATGTAAAGAGAATATACAGTGGGATCAAGACTACTAGATATGGGCCTTAGGAGGTCATTTGATAGATTATATGAGAATAATACTGAATAGTGTGTATAAGTAAAGTTGGATTAAAATTAATTATGGTGAGATTATTTCTTGTCCACTATTTGGTTAAGTGTATTACAGACAATTCTACCATTAAACCATGTATTAGTTATACATCATATATATATATACATAGTGTGAAATCCTACCAAACAACTAATGCATATATTAGATTCTCTAATACATCCTACCAAACAACCTGAGAGTAGTATAATGCATATATATAGTATCTTTAATTGAAGGTAGTAAAGAAAAAAGACTTACCAAAGATGTGAAGAGAAATAGTGAAAGAAAAAAGAGCATCTTGCATGGCATATCAAAATCCCCAGAAATAGAAGCCCATGCTAAGCTAGCCATGCTAGGTGCAGCCACAAACAAGAAAAATGAAGGTCTAAGCATGGCAGGAAGACGATTACTACCCGATAATCGTTGATAAAGTGTTATAAACACAACTAAATAGTGTGTTAATCCAAGTGTAAATATGCAAATTGCACTCTCTTTCCATTCCATTTTGCTAGCTATCCAAGCACCAACCAAATTTCCCAAAACAGAAAGTTGGCTTGTTGGATTTGCAACCATTGACAAAAACCTCTTTTCAGTAGTGAACCATTGTCCATAAATTTTCACATCAAGAATCACCACAGGTACGACGAATATCCACCATAGAAATTGACAAGAATCAAGATTTGGGATTGTGAATGGTACTGATTGAAGCAATAAAAGCCATGAAATCCATGGTGCAAATAGGTAATTAACACCAATAGGATGCAAAAACTCAGATTTCACTAACTTGAAGTGAAAAATGCACCTTAAGATGTAAAGAAAAGAGAGTAACATAAGTGTACAAAGTGATATCCACCATAGTAAGAGGAAAGTAGTTGAAGGGAGTGAATGAAATTTGTGTTGAAGTGTTTGTGATTTGTCCAAATGTTGAGTTAATACTTTCCATAACAAAGTTTGACCACCTAGAGAAAGGCTAATTCTAAAATAGCCTGCATGAAGTTTAGTCAATGGGGAAATATTAGAAGAAATTGATTTCTTGGTAACATGATCTTTAGTAGAGTCATGAATAATATTTTCATCATCATCACTTATTGTGACTTTGATTGTTGATTCAAAAACTTGTTCCCCCATTGAAAAAAAATGTTATGTAAAATACCAATTGACTCTTGTAGGAGAATATGGTCTACATTTGTAATGCTTATTTAGGGCTATATATAAGAGCCAGGATATCGTAAGGGGTTCATCAAGTGGCTATGTGAAAAAAAGTGTTCAAAATTTAATATATATGTATGAAAAATAATTTCTGACCTATAGTATAATTTTTTGAAAAAGAGTGTTCAACTGTCCACTCTGCATTACATGTGGCTATGTCGTTTCCTTCTTTGATTCGTCAAAAAATTACATTACATATATAAGGTCAAAATTATAATTTTTATGTATATAGAGTAGATGTTGAATCCCTTTTATTTCTTATGTATTTATCTTTTTTATATTTTAAATCCCCTTAATAAAAATTCTAACTCCGCTGCTATGTATAGATGACTTGGAGATTAAAAGTGCACTCATATGATCCAAGATTAGTAAAATTAAATAAGTAAAGCAAGATGTAGTGTGTGATCAGTCAGGATCATTCATGGGGATATAAAGTAAACATCCTTTAATTTGTTAGGTCACTTAGTTGTATTTCGTGCATTTTATTTTATTATAAAGACTGAAGTTATACATATTGCATGGTATAAATTTTCTTTACACTATTAATGTAGTTTGACTTAATATAAAACATTGCTTTCCATCTTGTTACCCAATTAATGGTTTTATGAGATTTAAATGTAGCTATCTTTTAAATTACAAATAAATATTTTTATATATAAAAAAGAATTGGTCCATTAAATGCTTTTATTATAATTGTCTTAAAATTACTTTGTTTTTAATAGATTTGAACTATTCATATCTAGTATAGAGTCTAGAAATCATTTAGACATAAAAAAAATGGAAAAATACTTAAATACTCAACTTATTTGATCATATTCTCTAAAATTCTCTATTATTTGAAAATTTTATAAAAAATTCTATTTTTAGATACATTACTCTTACACAATGTATCAGGACGCGATGTATCAAACAAGTATATTTTGTATCAATAAAGTTAATGTATCGGGAAGCGATGTATCGAGACAGGTGTGTCTTGTATTAACAAAGGTGATGTATCGGGATGTGAGGTATCGGACGTTGAGTGATGTATCCGAAATCGGGACGCGATGTATCGGGATGTTTAGTGATGTATCTGAAGTCCTTAAATTTTAAGGGATCTTTGTAATTTGGAAAAGAGTAGGGATATGATGTAATTAGCTCTTAACACTATGAATTTGTGTAAAATTACCAAAATATATCCCTCAATTTTGCGATTTAGAATTGATATACCTCTTATTTTAAAAGTGATGCATATATATTATCATCATCGTCTAATAAATGATGCATATTTATCCCTTCTGTTAACATGATATGTAAATTAAAACTCTTTTGACATCAATATGCCTTTCTTAAAGACTTATAATGACACCTCCACCTCCACCCCACCCCAGGGGCGGAGGCAGCATATAACGAATCCCCTTCGGAGGAAAATATTACTATTTATATATGGTTAAAAAAAAAAAATAGATTTGTATAATAGATGTTAAACCCCCTTTCACTAGTTCGTGTATTTACTTCTCAGATTTTGAATCCCCTTATTAGAAACCCTGAATCCGCCAATGCCCACCCCACGCCAAACAAAAGGAAAAAGAAAGAAAAGCAAAATGAACCACAAAAGAAGGTGAAAAGAAAGAACTTTTTAACCTCATGTCCTATATAATATAAGACGAAAAGGTGCTCAACCACCTCATACTTAGCCTAATTTTTTGCATTAACAGAAGAATTAAAATGTAATTAATACTATAAATTCATTATAAGTGTTGACACAAATCCATAATATAATTTTTCTTATTACATAGTTTAAAGCTTTAACCCAATTGTATGGTCTTCTTTAATTATGTCAAATTGATTATGTTTTTATGCTTCTCGATCAGCCACAACGTTGTCGTTTAAACAATATTAACAACACAACTTGAATTAGGTACAAATATTTTAAATTTTGATACTCATATTTAAAAGGTGTACTAAAAGAAAGATGGGGCAAAACTATAATATGTATATTATGTTACTATTTTATGTATACATGCATGAACTCAACTAAAGCTTATAATTGTTTGGTTTTGGAGACTCTTAGCTTTGCACTACATGGTTATGTTTGTTTTTGAATAAACCTAGAAAGGTTATTATGGAAGTCTTGAAAAAGGAAATAATAAATAAGAATTATAACAATATAATTCTTTAATTGAATGTACTAATATGACTTTGTACATATGCAAGAAAATGGCTCCTTTTTTTTTACCATTTTATAGTGTGTGGAGTATATATCTTATTTAAAAGATTAAAATTTTAGATGAGATAATTTGCGAAACTGTCATGGTGTAATATATATCATTTGTGTTGAGTCAAGCCCAGTCAATTTCCTTTAAAAGATCCGTGTCTCTCTTGTAGACTGTACACTACTTTTCTTTTTAACTGCTATGCTTTCTCCAGTGTTTTCTTCTTTTATTACTTGGGTTTGATACACTTGAACCGAGAGTCTTTCGAAAACAACTCTCTACCTCCACGAGGTAATAGTAAAATCTTTGTACACTCTATCCTCTCTAGACCCTACTTTATGGGATTTACTTAATATGTCCTAGAATAGTCCACTCATTGCCTTAATATTTTTGGGGTGTTCAAATTCTTGCCCACAACTATCAATAGAAGGATAAAGATATTTTTCTATTCAGGAATTATTATTTTTACTTAAGCGACTGCATGTCTTGCTGAGTTAAGCAGCTTAGGACATGAGAAAGTGGGGCAAAAGACTACTTTCATTATAT
>JAJOOH010006338.1:0-29922 GCA_029582605.1 Solanum gracilifrons | reverse complement strand
AATATTGATGATGGTGTCATGCGACATCCGTCTGACTCAATAGAATGGAAATCTTTCAATGAGCGTCATCCTACTTTTTCAGATGAATTAAGAAATGTCCGATTAGGTTTAGCAAGCGACGGATTCCAACCTTATGGAAATATGAGTACCAATCATAGCATTTGGCCTGTCATTCTAGTTACATATAATCTGCCACCATGGGATTGCATGAAGAGTTCATATTTCATGATGACACTTCTTATTCCAGGCCCTAAGTCTCCTGGCAATGATATTGATGTATACTTACAACCAATGATTGAAGAGTTGAAAGAATTATGGGATGGGGTGGAGACTTATGATGCACACTCAAAATCTAATTTTCTTATGCGTGTGGCTCTCATGTGGACGATTAATGACTTTCCTGCATATGGGGACCTTTCTGGATGGTCAACCAAAGGAAAGCTTGCATGTCCTTGTTGCCATAAAGACACACAATCGATTTCCTTACGTAACAAGTTGTGTTATATGGGTCATCGTCGCTTTCTTCCCACAAATCATCCATGGCGTAGAAATAGGGTGTTATTTGATGGGAAAGTGGAAATAGGTGTCGCACCTAGCCCTTTAACAGGTGATGAAGCACTTATACAGTTACAAAATTTGGGCAATGTGAGTTTTGGTAAAGGACAAAAGAGAAAGCGTAATGTTTCTGCCAATGCTTATAACTGGAGGAAGAAAAGTATCTTTTTTCATTTGCCTTACTGGAAGAGTCTTAGGTTAAGACATAACCTAGATGTGATGCACATAGAAAGAAATGTGTCTGACAACATTTTATCAACTGTGATGAGTATTGTTGGAAAGACAAAAGACACATTGAAAAGTAGATATGATTTGGTGGACCTTGGTATTATGCAAGGGTTGCCTCCAATTGAGGATGGAGATAAAATTTTGTTACCGATAGCATGCTATGCACTATCCCCTGATGAGAAATTCAAGCTATGTGATTTCTTAGCTAATTTGAAGGTTCCGGATGCCTTTTCGTCAAATATTTCAAGGTGTGTTAATGTACTTGAGAAAAAGATACATGGATTGAAGTCTCATGATCATCATGTATTATTGCAAGACATTTTACCTGTTGCTATACGTGGTTTACTACCTAAGGAAGTGTGTGAACCAATTATTGCCTTAGGCAAATTTTTCAAGAATCTATACTCTAAGTGCTTGACAATTGAAGATCTTGATATCCTTGAGGCTGAAATTCCAATCGTATTGTGTAAACTTCAAATGGTTTTTCCTCCGGCATTTTTTGATGTCATGATTCATTTGCCGATACACTTGGCCAGAGAGACAAAACTTGGTGGACCAGTTCAATATCGGGATATGTACTCTATTGAGAGGTAACATATCATTCTGTAATTTCGATGACCATATGTTTTAAATGTCATATTTTATAAATTGGAAATCTATTTATAGGTATTTGCGAACATTTAAATCATATATTCGCAATCCTGGTCATCCAGAAGGTGCAATTGCTGAAGGTGATGATGCAAATGAAGGCATTACATTTTTCTCACACTATTTTAAGAGTATCTCAACTAAGTTCAATAAACCAGCAAGAAATGATGATGGATTTGAATCAAACGGTGAGATGTCTATCTTTAAAAAAAAGTGGGCAAACAAAGGGGTCTTCTGATGGAAAGAAACTACCCCATGATGAATTCAACCAAGCAGTTTTGTATATTCTTCAAAATTGTGAAGAGGTTTTACCTTTCATAGAGTAAGTTTCTTATTAATTCAGATTTAATTTCACATTAAGATATTTTAATTAACCTTAACTAACACAAAATGTAGGGAATGCATGAGAGAGATTGAAAACAAGGTTCAACGAGACCTCATGGAATGCTGAATAATGATTTTATTGATTGGTTTCGTGCACGTGTAAGAATTTACGAACAACACTTAATTAACTATTGTTGTTGACATCTAAGTATGAACAAGTCTTATTTTTTTTTTGTAGATATTTGTACTAGCTTCACAAGGACGCGCAACTGATGAGCTCATAAGCTTAGCTGTAGGTCCAGAACCATTGGTGCATCGATATTCAATATTTATGGTGAATAGATTTAGGTTCCAAACAAAAGAGCTTGTGAGAAAAACATAGAACATTGGAGTTCTTGTTAGAGGAGATGATTCAGACTCTAATAAGGAGTTTATGGTGTATTAGAGGACATTTACGAGTTACGCTACGTTGGAAATAGAAAAGTTCATCTATTCAAGTGTCACTGGTGGGACGTTGCTCGCCTAGGAAGAGGATATAAGATTGACAAATATGGTTTTACAAGTGTGAATACTCATTATGCCTTAAATACAAATGAGCCATTTGTGTTGGAATCTCAGTCTGAACAAGTCTTCTATTTGAAAGACATAGTTGACAAAGATTGGCTCGTTGTTGTAAAGACAAATCCTCGAGATCTTTTTAATATGCCTGAAGTTGAAGAAGCAGTAATGAATGAAGAAGCTTATCAACAAGAGGAAGTGGAATGTAATATTTTATGTCCCAATGACCATGAACCTGATATTCATGTGTCTTTATACAGGGATGATGTTGAACCACACACTGTTTTGCGAACCAATGATCAAGAAAATGAGGAAGATAATTTCATTAATGACAATCATACAGATGTATCTGGGAGTGAAGAAACCGAAGAAGAGTTACTAGATGATGATGATGGAGAAGACAGTGATGCATACTTTTGATGATTAAGAAACAAAGACTACTGAAATAAATGTTTAACTCTTGTTTTGATAAGTTCTCTATATTTTGTTCTTATTCGGCTGACATGAAATTAATTCATGATATTTGTAGCTTTAACTTTGTAAATAGAATCAGCGTTTTAAGTAGAATCAATGCATTACAAATCGATCAATGAAACAATAGTACTTGTTAATAAAGTGTCCCACATTTTTTACTTGTTTAATATAATACTCTGCTTTATGAATCGATATTTTCCTTGGCAGGTAGATATAATAAGCTTTAATTTCTGATTCTGATACTTCTCTTTTTATATCTAATGTTCCAGGAAATGAAAGGAACTGGTCGAGGACGTGGACGAGGTAAAGGTAATAGTGGAAGAGATGGTGCAGGAGGTGGACGTGGAAATTTTCGAGAACGTGAATGTTTTGGTACTACATCTCAGCCACCAATACAACAAATAAGAGTTGCTGAAGTATCATTGGAGACAGGACATACACCTAACCCAAGTCAAGGATGTCTACATGCGGAACAAATATCAAGTGATCCTCTCCAAAGAACATCTCCAGGGACACAATCATCAAGAAATCTAGAAGAAAGTATTCGTCCCTCCCTAGAGGTTGAAATTGGTGCAGGTTAGTTCATGTACCTCCGTAGTAGATAGACTCAATTGGTTAGTATCAAGCAACTTCAACACATGATGAGTGCAGTTTGTTCAACACAGTTGACTGCATGTTGTTGATTTTGGTTCTCCTGTGATACTTATTCTTTTTGCAAGTATATTAGGTGTAGTAATACGAGTGTATATCAATTTTGACCGGAAATGTAGAGCTAGTTATTGCTTCATTCTTGTTACGAGTGTAACCATGTTACAACATGAATCTCTAGCAGAAAACAGATTTTGTTAAATGTTCTTATCTATATAACGATTGAGTGTTGTTTGTTGTGTTAACTTTGTAACAAAATTTCAAAAGACTCAAAACCCTTTATGACAACTATTTGGGGTCACTGGTTTATACTGGTGAAGTAACTATGAAAACTAGTATACATTATGAAGCAGTAGAATGAATATTCACTGATACGTTTCTTTTACTGATAATTTATTCTTTGCAGTTTCTCGCATCAATAGAAAGAGAGGAAGAGAGAAATATAAATCTAAAACTGTTGATATTAAAACTAAGTATGGAGGAAAAATCAAAGTAATCATTCCAGATGATATTGATAGAGCTGTGGGTTCTGGGGCTAGAGATATTGTTAATTACGCAGGCTTGATCATGAGGAGCAGTATCTCATTTCAAGATGGAAATTGGCAGAATATTGTTTCAAAACATGGAGAAGCAATGTGGTATAAGGTCAAGGTAATAAATCACTTTCAAAGTTGTATTTCTTTTATATTACTTGAATTATCAAATTTTAATGTTAAAATTTGTTCAGGACAAATTTGAAGTTTCTGATGGGCTGCGAGCACATAAGTTACAAGGCTTTGTGATAAGCACTATGCAAAGACTCTTTAGAGCTTGGAAAGCTCGATTACATAATCACTATTGTGCCTATAGTACAGATGAAGAAAGATTGTCTAATCATCCTGAGGATGTTGAGTTGGAGGACTGGAAATACCTAGTTAAGTATTTTGGCAGTGAGAAATTCAAGGTAATTTAATTAACAACAAGAGTTATTGAATTTAGAAAATACCTAGTGTGGTCGAATGCTAGTGTTTTCTTGGAATAAATATATTCTGATCTATTGCAGGTTATCAGTGAAAGAAACAAAATCAATAGAGAAAAACAAATAACTAAGCATTCTTGTGGTACAAGATCATTTGCAGAAGTAGAGGAATCTATGGTGAAAATGCATTTTTCTCCTATTACTACATATACGTGTTCTTGTGTGTTTTCCTTATTGAATTATATTGCAGAGAGATCCACTATCGGGAGAAAAAGACTCACCAGATAAAGTCTGGGAGATCCAACACACACGTAAAAGTGCTAGCGGAGAACATGTATGGTTGGATCCACAATCCCAACAGATTCATGTAATTTTCTAAAATCATTGCCTTACTATCTTACTCACTTACTGCATGTTAGTTTCAATATGTCCATTATGTTTCGATGTAACTGGTACATATTATTATAGACACAGCTCGAACAACTTGTTGTTGAACAACAATCAGAAGAGATCGAAAAACCCATGACTAGGATTGAGATTTTATCCTCAGGTCTCGGTGAGAGATCAGGTTATGTTCGCGGAAAAGGATATGGGAAAAATCCTCCTAAAAAAGCTCAAATACAACAGGCAGACATAGAGGCTAGTGTGTCTTCAGCAATGGAAAGTATGCGTCAAGAGATGCAAGCTGATATGGAACGAAAGCTACAAGAAGAACGTGAAAAAATGGCGGCAGATTTAAAAAGGAGTATGGAAGAAGATCTGCAAAAAAAATTGGAAGAGGAGCGTGAAAACATGAAAGGTGAAGTTGAAAAAATGTTCCAAGAACAAATGGCCGCTATCATGACTAGGATGCAACATGTACTTTATCTTTTTCTTCTTAACAATTCTTTTTATTTCTTTGACAGTTCTTCTTTCTTACTTAGTATAGTTATTGGCTTGTTTCTTTAAATCTGATTGTGAATAACGTATACAAAGAGTTTGATGAAATTATTGACATAAATACGAGTTAATATTCTGGTGGAAGTTTGAAAATACAGGAATGTTTTCTTTGTTTGCTAATGCCTTGTTATATGCTAGTTGTTTTTCATACTGTGTCGTAGTTGAACTAAATTTACTTGTTGTCCTGTTATTTTGAGAAACGTGGATTGATTCCTACTGTTGCAAGCAGTGAACTATTGTTTATGCACTGCCTTTGTTTGATTGCTTTATTTATTTACTGGAACTTGAGGATCAACCTATGGTGGAGTTGCAGTAATCTCCTTTCCAGATTTCTTTGCCACATTCATTTGCTTTTCTCCTTGTTCCTGTTGCTGCAGACTCATTTTTGTGACAACTTGAGTGCTGCTAGCATTTGTGTTTCCCTTGCCCTTGGTTATTTCCTGCATACTTTGTGTGTGTTCCTGCACATCTAGATCAGTTTATGGATTGTGTGTAGGAATAGAGATTATACGTGCTTGTGAAGTATGTTGTTGATCAGCTTGCTTGGTGAGACTCTTTGGTGCTTGCTGCTGGTTAGTGTTCTTTTTTCTTTGTGTTTGGCAGTGATCCTCCTGCTGCTTTCCTCTTGGGTCCAGGTCCTTTTGCTATCTATTTTTATTAGCCTCGTTTTGACCTGGTTCTTTCTGTACCTGTGACTGCTGAGGAATGGTGTCAAATTCTTTTTTGTTTTTGGCTTTTCCATTTTCTATTTCCTTTCTTTTTTTATGGTCTTCATCTCTTTGTTTATCGTACAATCATGATCTAAATGACCTTGATGTTTATAGTAAAAACAATAGTCAGGGATATAGGGATATCACTCTTAGCCTGATTATATCTAAGACGATCAGCATAAGTCTGTACTAATGAATAAGGAACAGGTTCAGCAATCTGATCGTTTTTGGGAGGATAGAGAGGCTTTACTTGAGGTTGTTCAATTTTTTCATTCGATGCATTAGACTTAGGAACCTGTCTTTCAATATTGCTGGAAATTCTAGGAGAATGAAATATGCAAATAAGACACTTATCTTTTCCTATGTGATCTATACAACCTCTTCTATTATTTGAACTAGAAAGTGATTGTGTTTTTTTCTAATTACAGGGACAAGTTTCTTAAACAATGGGGCCAATCTAAAAGAAGTTTGAAGGCCTGCAATGTAAGTTTTTGCTTTTTGACCATATGTATATGCATATACAATTGAAATATTTTTTTTATTTTGATCACATGTATGTATATGGATACAACATTAATGGAAGTACTATTATGTAGTTGAATTTTTTGTATTTATAATATATTCATTTTGTGAAATAGTACTTTAGATGTTCTTAATACCTATATATTAAATTTAGAGAATCTGATTTATAGCTTTTATTGTTACTATTGTTGATTAGTGGTAAATATTTAGTAATAAAATAAATGTTGCAGCAAATGTTATAGTAGTTTTTGTGGGGACTTACGTTGCTATTAAAAGTAGCCTTTTGCAATGGAAAAAGGGTTTCGCACTGATAGTTAATATATTTTTGTAGCGGGAGGAGTCGCTACTAAACACCTTTATTTAGAGGAGACATGATCAGCTTGCAACAGATAATTTATCAATTGTGTCGCAGAAAAGTTGCCACTAAACGTCGTGTTTTAGAGGCGACATAAACTCACCGCAGATCATTATAGGTTTTTGTGGCAGCAAAGTTGCCACTAAAAATAGTTATTTAGTGGCGACTAGGCCAAATATGTGTATTGTAACTTTTGTTTTGGTGGCATAGTTATTTACATATTGTGACGCTTTATGTCGCCACAAATACTCTTTTATAGTAGCGACTTTCATTTGTTGTCAGGAAAAACCTTTAGTTATGGAAGTACTACCAACGGGGAAGTAGTCGCTACTATATATCATTAGTGGCGACTTTATGACCTTTTGTGGCGACAGTTTGCGCTACAATAAACATTGTTTCTTGTAGTGTAAGTACTCCTTTGAAGTCACCCTAGACAAGGCACATTCATATACAATAGACATGACAAGGAAGTAACTCATAATACAATCCAAGTATAGCATGCATCTTTACATTTAAGCATTTAAACCAACATTCTTCATTAGGTTCATTTAGGACACATTCATGCATTTAGAGGACTTTTATACATTTTCTCATTAAGACTTAGAGAACTCACTATGATCCTATCAAAGCCTACTAGTGCAATGCATAGATGGCATCCCATACTACAACCTGCACTTCATAGAACCTCTCAAGAAACCATAATGCACATCTCACATGATGGGAATAAGCGTTTAACTGACATAGACCATGCAAGCTAGACATGGAATCCGGTGTCATAAAGCCCCACACCGTAAAGACGTGTTCCACTTGCCTAAGGTAGAACGGTAGCATTAACTCGGATGAATCATTAGCTTGTGTAACGTCATGCAATTTGAAATAACTACGAAGAAGCTTGAAATTGGAAATAGTCATTTCTGGATAAATTCAGAATCTGGAAATTTGGCTAAGTATGGGGAAAAATGACTCTTTGGTCAACTTTGAACAGTCATAACTCCTAGCTCAGGATGATTTAGGTGTAGTTCCAGTTATGTTTGGAAATCCCTTGGAATTATCTTTCCAAATCCACCGAGTTTGATCGATTCTGAGTTCGTATGAGTGAGTTATGCCCTTTGGAAGCTGGGTTGTTGCCAGGGCAGTTAGCCCAAATTTGTAAGGGTATTTTGGTCTTTTCCTAAACCATTTATTTCGGTTATATTAAGGTGTTAGACTGATTTTAAATCAGTTTTTCCCTTTTTAAAAGAGTGACAGTTAGGGCTTTTGAGAGAAGAGAGAAAGAAGAGGAGAAAGAGAAGAAGAAACAATGATTCGTCGAGATCGTCGTGGTTTTCGTCGGGGGTGATCCCTATTCAGGTATGTGAGATCATAGTGTTGGGTTGGTTCATTCCCCCGCACGCCAAACTCGTTTTAATTTTGAGAAAATATTGATTGTGTTGTTGGAGTTTGTGGTTGTGATTGTTGAAGTTGTGGTTTTGTTGTTGAAGTTTCTTGTTGATTTGGGAAATGTTTCCGGTTGTGTTTGTGAGTTGAAATCTATTGTATGTGGAGGTTTTTTATGATTCTAAGTGTTTTGGGTAGGAACCATTGAAGTTAAGGAGGTTTAGAGTTGGAAAAATGAAGGAGAAAAGTCGAGTTTTCTGGGGAAAGGGGTGGCGCGTCACGCCTGCCAGCGCGCCCCAAAAGGGGTTCTGAACTTTTCCCCTTGGGGCGGCGCGCCTAGCAGAGTGCCCAGCAGGCCCCTCTGAAGTTTGAGCGCCTCTCAGAGCGCCAATGAAGCCAACCTTTCCCATTCCTTCCCTTACTTCTTCATACATGTTCCTTGGTAATGTACCTATGTTTTATAGTTGTTTTCAACACTCTAAGGTACATCTAAGCATCCCGAATTCATCCATAAACATGAGATCATTACCCTTGAATTCATAATCCAATAAGTTCGGATCAAAGTCAATTGAATTTAGAGTTGCTCTTAGAAGTTAAGAAGTTAGTCAAAGCAAGTCTTTAAAGTTTTTTGAGAGTGTTTATTAAACATTTTAACTTCGTTTTAAGGCTCAAGTTTCAAGTGAAGCCAAGAGTATAGAGTTGAGTTCATTTCTCAAAAGTTATTAGGGAACTATGTATTCCCAAAGAAGTTTCTAAATGTTTTCACATCTGAGCAAAGAAGTAGGAACATTGATTCCAAAAGAGCCTTTGGGCTAAACTTTGAGCAATTATCTCAAACTAAAGAAAGATGTGCTTAAAACACTTATGAGCTAAAGTATATTTTGGGAGTAGTCTTGAGCACCGAATTGGGGACACGAGTTCATATTAACTCAACTCTCCATAGGAACAATGTATCCATACATGGGATTTTACGGGTCATTCTTTTTAGATGATCACGTAAGTTAAGCTAGTGGATCAACTAAGTTAAGTAAGGTCCTTTATTACGGCAATGTAAAGGATGGTCCTTGGGAAACGTGAGGTTAAATGGTGTATCATCACTAGGGCTCATAGTGGTGGTTGTCGGTTAAAGAATCTCCCACTAAAGTTATATTACTTTTATATAAGTAAAGTTTAGTTTCTTATTACTTTAATCCTTAACAAACTAAGTTGCTTAAATTGTTTTAAAAGCTTTATATATATTGCATGTGTCTTATTGCTTTATATTGAGTTCGATTATTCATGAGTCTAGCAGAGCCAAGGTAAGAGTTCCTTTGTATTCCTTCAAAGCTTAATTTATTGTTTAGCTTTCTAGCTCTCATACTCATACATTCAATGTACTGATGCCAATTGACCTACATCTTATGACAATGCAGATATAGGTACCCCGGATCAGCATCCAGCACGCCGTTGATCCAGCTGAGCATTCCAGAGTCAGTGGTGAGCCTCCTTCCTTTCCAGAGGACTGTTATTTTGTGTTCCTAGTTTTGTTTTATTAGGGTTATGCGGGGTCTGTCTGAACATCCATCTCAGTGTTATAGAGGCTTCATAGACAGTCAGTCAGTTAAGTATTGAGTCTCTCATCTCTGTATATATGTAAATATTCTATTTTGACACATGAGTTGCCTGTTTGGCCAGATTTTATTAGTTAAGTTGTTTTATGACTTTTCATTGCATTGAGTTATTCCACTGAGTTAAGAATACCAGGCCAAGGGTTCGCTTGGGGACCAGCAATGGTCTTCGAGTGTCGGCCACGTCCAGGCTGTAGACTCAGGGTGTGACAAACTTGATATCAGAGCATAGAGTTCAAGAGTCCTAGGGAGTCTATGAAGCCGTATCTTTAGAGTCCTAGTTATCGGTGTGAAGCGCGTCATATCTATAAT
Organism: Solanum gracilifrons; assembly: GCA_029582605.1. Classification (NCBI taxonomy): domain Eukaryota; kingdom Viridiplantae; phylum Streptophyta; class Magnoliopsida; order Solanales; family Solanaceae; genus Solanum; species Solanum gracilifrons. Next base: position 19,707 of record JAJOOH010006338.1, on the reverse strand, counting down.
TAGGAGGCTGCAACATTTAGGAAGATTTCTCATTTCTTTCACACTCATCTCGTACGTTAGAGTTTATCTCTAAAAAGTTTCTTCCTAATTCGTGCATGTGCGTGTTTTCAGATAATCATGCCTCCACGAAGAGTTGGCAGAGGGCGTCTTCCCAGGCGTTATGTTGAGGAGCAAGAGTTACCTTATGCCCCGGGAGTGCAACCACTAGGGGAAGTTTCTAATGCCGAGTTCAGAGAGGCAATTAGAATTCTGAGCCAAGTTGTAACTAATCAGATTGGTTAGCAAAGGGGAGCTCGACATGAAGAAGCTAACACGTCAAGAATTCGAGAGTTCTTGGGGATGAATCCTCCGAGTTTCATGGGTTCGAGCACTACTGAGGATCCAGAAAACTTCATTCAGGAGTTGAAGAAGATTTTTGATGTGATGCATGTGGCAGATACTGAGCGAGTTGAACTAGCTACGTATCAATTGAAGGATGTTGCTAGAACTTGGTTCGACCAGTGGAAAGGGGGCAGAGCTGAGAATGCACCACCTACGAGTTGGGCCTGTTTTGAGGAAGCTTTCTTTGGGAGTTTCTTTCCTCGAGAATTGAAAGAGGCCAAAGTACATGAGTTCCTCACACTTAAGAAGGATTATTTGAATGTTCATGAGTATGGGTTGAAGTTCACCCAACTCTCCCGTTATGCTCCGGAGATGGCTGCGGACATGAGGAGTAGAATGAGCTTGTTTGTAGCTGGGCTGTCTCTCGTCTGTCGAGTAAGGAAGGTAGGGCTGAAATGCTTATCGGCGACATGGACATATCAATGTTAATGGTTTATGTGTAGCAGGTTGAGGAAGAGAAGCTGAGGGACAGGGAATAGTTCAGAAATAAGAGAGCTAAGACCGGTAATGAGTCCAGGCAGCAGAAAGGTAATGCAAATCGTTCTTCCTTTCAACAAAGGCAAAAGAGACCTGCTCCATCATCTGCTAGGGCACCTGTACCCAGACACAGAGAAGAACATAATGGCCAGAATTCGAAGGACTTCAAATCTAGACCAGCACAGTCTTTAGGTAGTGTGGTACAAGGAGTTGGTTTGACCTCTGCATGTGCTAGGTGTGGTAGAACCCACCCAGGGAAATGTTGTGATGGTCAGACCGGTTGTTTTAAATTTGGACAAGAGGGTCACTTCATGAAGGAGTGCCCTAAGAATAGGCAAGGTAGTGCAAATCTGAGCAATAGGGCCCAAGCTTCATCAGTTGCTCCCCCAGACAGGATGACACCTAGAGGAGCTACTTCTAGTACTGGCGGAGGAGCGAACCGCCTCTATGCAATCACCAGTCGCCATGAGCAAGAGAATTCTCCAAATGTTGTCACTGGTATGATCAAAGTCTTTGCTTTTGATGTGTATGCTTTGCTAGACCCAGGAGCAAGTTCATCTTTTGTAACTCCTTATGTTGCAAATAAGTTTGATGTTCTTCCTAAAAGACTTTGTGAACCCTTTTGTGTTTCTACGCCAGTTGGGGAGTCTATTCTAGCAGAAAGAGTCTATCGTGATTGTCCTGTTTCCATCAATCACAAAAGCACCATGGCTGATTTGGTTGAGTTAGACATGGTAGATTTCGATGTCATTCTAGGTATGTATTGGCTTCATGCCTGTTATGCATCATTAGACTGTAGAACTCGAGCGGTCAAGTTTCAGTTTCCGAATGAGCCAGTTTTAGAGTGGAGTTGTAGTTCAGCAGTGCCTAAGGGTCGTTTCATTTCGTATCTTAAGGAGAGAAAGTTAGTTTCAAAGGGTTGTATCTATCACTTAGTCCGATTTAATGACTCTAGTGTTGAGATACCTCATTTTCAGTCAGTTCCTATAGTAAGAGAGTTTCCAGAAGTTTTTCCTGATTATCTACCCAGAATTCCTCCTGAGAGAGAAATAGATTTCGGTATAGACCTCATTCCAGATACTCGTCCTATCTCTATTCCGCCATATAGAATGGCACCATCAGAGTTGAAAGAGTTGAAAGAGCAGTTGAAAGATCTCCTAGATAAGGTTTCATACGACCAAGTGTCTCACCTTGAGACGCTCCGGTTTTGTTTGTGAGAAAGAAAGATGGTTCCCTTAGGATGTGTATAGACTACCACCAGTTGAACAAGGTTACCATCAAGAATAAGTACCCTCTTCCGAGGATTGATGATCTTTTTGATCAACTTCAGGGTGCCACCTATTTTTCGAAAATTGACCTCAGATCAGGCTATCATTAGTTAAGAGTAAGGTAATGTGATATTCCAAAGACAGCTTTCAGAACCAGAAACAATCATTATGAGTTTTTGGTCATGTCTTTTGGTTTGACCAACGCACCGGCAACATTCATGGACCTTATGAATAGAGTCTTCAAACCTTATTTAGATATGTTTGTTTTCGTCTTCATTGATGACATACTAATCTATTCAAGTAATGAAGAAGATCATGCTAGTCATCTCAGAATAGTTCTTCAGACTTTGAAAGATAAGGAGTTGTATGTCAAGTTCTCTAAGTGTGAGTTTTGGCTTGAGTCTGTGACAATCCTAGGCCACATTGTATCTGGTGATGGAATTAAAGTTGATACTCGGAAAATTGAGGTCATGCATAATTGGCCTAGACCCGCATCTCCAACTGATATTAGGAGTTTCTTGGGTTTAGCTGGCTATTATAGAAGGTTTGTAGAGGGGTTCTCGTCTATTGCATCTCCCTTGACCAAGTTGACTCAGAAGACAGTGAAATTTCAATGGTCTGAAGCTTGTGAGAAAAGCTTTCAGGAATTCAAAAAAAAGGTTGATACATGCTCCAGTTTTGACTTTACCAGAAGGTACTCAAGGTTTTGTGGTGTATTGTGATTCATCTAGAGTTGGTTTGGGTTGTGTCTTAATACAGAATGGCAAGGTTATAACTTATGCCTCCAGACAGTTGAAGGCTCATGAGAAGAACTACCCAACCCATGACTTAAAGTTGGCTGCTGTAGTATTCACTTTAAAGATATGGCGTCATTACTTATATGGTGTGCATGTTGATGTATTTACTGATCACAAGAGTCTTCAATATGTGTTCACTCAGAAAGAGCTTAATCTCAGACAGATGAGGTGGTTAGAATTACTCAAGGATTATGACCTGAGTATTCTTTACCACCCTGGTAAGGCTAATGTAGTTGCTGATTCTTTAAGCAGGTTGTCTATGGGTAGCACAGCCCATGTGGAAGAAGGGAAGAGAGAGTTAGCAAAATATGTGCACAGACTGGCACGCCTGGGAGTCAGACTTATGGATTCCATATAAGGAGGTATAGCGGTGACGAACGGGGCCGAGTCATCATTAGTGTCAGAAGTGAAGGAGAAACAAGACCAAGATCCCATTTTGCTTGAGTGAAGGTAAATGTTCAAAAGCAGAAAGTATTAGATTTTGAACAAGGGGGAGATGGTGCGTTGAGATATCAAGGTAGATTGTGTGTACCTATGGTGGATGGACTCCAAAAGAAGATTATGGAGGAAGCTCATAACTCCAGATATTCCATTCATCCTAGTTCCACAAAGATGTATAGTGACTTGAGAGAAGTTTATTGGTGGAATAGCATGAAAAAGGCATTGCTGAATTTGTTGCTAAATGTCCAAATTGCCAGCAAGTGAAAGTTGAACACCAAAGGCCCGGTGGTTTGGCTCAGAAGACAGAACTTCTGGAATGGAAGTGGGAGATGATCAATATGGATTTCATCATAGGGTTGCCAAGGACTCATAGACAACATGATTCTATTTGGGTAATTGTCGACAGAATGACAAAGTCAGCCCATTTTCTACCGGTAAAGACTACCCATTCAGCAGAAGATTATGCCAAGATATATATTCAAGAGATAGTGAAACTTCATGGAGTCCCGGTCTCCATAATTCCAGATAGAGGTGCATAGTTTACTGCATAGTTCTGGAAATCTTTTCAGAAAGGCTTGGTGGGTTTGAAGGTGAACTTAAGTACTGCCTTTCATCCTCAGACTGATGGGCAAGCAGAGCGCACTATTCAGACTTTAGAATATATGTAGAGGGCTTGTGTAATTGACTTCAAAGGGAGTTAGGATGACCACCTACCTCTCATTGAGTTTGCCTACAACAACAGTTATCATTCTAGCATTCAAATGGCTCCATATGAAGCTCTTTATGGGAGAAGATGTAGATCTCCTATTGGATGGTTTGAAGTTGGTGAAGCAGGGTTGATAGGACCAGATTTTTTTCACCAAGCTATGGAGAAGGTGAAAGCGATTTAAGAGAGGTTGAAAATGGCACGGAGTCAGAAATCCTACTCCGATGTTAGGAGAAGAGCGTTAGAGTTTGAAGTAGACGATTGGGTATATTTGAAAGTTTCACCCATGAAGGGGGTTATGAGGTTTGGTAAGAAGGGGAAACTTAGTCCCCGGTATATTGGACCTTATCGCATAGTCAAAACGATTGGCAATGTTGCTTATGAGTTGGAGCTACCACATGAATTAGTAGCGGTTCATCCGGTATTTCACATCTCCATGTTGAAGAAGTGCATAGGCGATCGTTCATTGATCCTACCAACTGAAAGTATTAGGATCAAGGATAGCTTATCTTATGAGGAGATTCCTGTTCAGATTTTAGATCGCCAAATTCGCAAATTGAGAACAAAAGAAGTAGCCTCAGTCAAGGTCCTTTGGAGGAACCAATTTGTTGAGGAAGCAACTTGGGAAGCCGAACAGGACATGAAGAAGAGATATCCATATCTCTTTAAATCCGGAGGAAATGCAGATCAAGGTATTAATTTCCTTATTAGTGCTCTTTAAATTATAATGAGCATATGGTTGTTGTTCTTGTGTTTGCATGATTACTTGTTGGGTGTTTGCGTTTGATGTTACACCCTTAGTTTAGTAAGAGTAATCTCATTCGAGGAGGAATGTTCCCATGGGGGAGATATTGTAATGTCATGAAATTTGAAAAAACTATGAAGAAGCTTGAAATTGGAAATAGTCATTTTTGGATAAATTCAGAATTTGGAAATTTGGCTAAGTATGGGGAAAAATGAGTATTTGGTCAACTTTGAACAGTCATAACTCCAAGCTCAGGATCAGTTAGGTGTAATTCCAGTTATTTTTGAAAATCCTTTGGAATGATCTTTCCAACGCAGCCGAGTTTGCTCGATTTCGAGTTCGTATGAGTGAGTTATACCCTTTGGAAGTTGGGTTGTTGGTAGGGCAGTTAGCCCGAATTTGTAAGGGTATTTTGGTCTTTTCCTAAACCATTTCTTTTGGTTATATTAAGGTGTTAGACTGATTTTATATTAGTTTTTCCCTTTTTAAAAGAGTGAGAGTTAGGACTTTTGAGAGAAGAGACAAAGAAGAAGAGAAAGAGAAGAAGAAGCAAGGATTCGTCGAGATCGTTGTGCTTTTCGTCGAGGGTGATCCCTATTCAGGTATGTGAGATCATAGTATTGTGGTTGTGGTTGTTGAAGTTGTGGTTTTGTTGTTGAAGTTTCTTGTTGATTTGGGACATGTTTCCGGTTGTGTTTGTGAGTTGAAATCTATTGTATGTTGAGGGGTTTTATGATTCTAAGTGTTTAGGGCTGGAACCATTGAAGTTAAGGAGGCTTAGAGTTGGAAAAATGAAGGAGAAAAGTCGAGTTTTCTAGGGAAAGGGGTTGCGCGTCGCGCCTGGCAGCGCGCCTCAAAAGGGGTTCTGAACTTTCCCCCTTGGGGCAGTGCGCCTTGCAGAACGCCCAACAGGCCCCTCTGAAGTTTGAGGGTTGGCGCCCCGCGCCTCTCAGAGCGCCAAGGACACCAACCTTTCCCATTCTTTCCCCACTTCTTCATACATGTTCCTTGGTAATGTACCTATGTTTTATAGTTGTTTTCAACACTCTAAGGTACATGTAAGCATCACGAATTCATCCATAAACAAGAGATCATTACCCTTGAATTCTTAATCCAATTCGAGGAATGTTCGGATCAAAGTCAAGTGAAGTGAGAGTTGATCTTAGAAGTTAAGAAGTTAGTCAAAGCAAGTCTTTATAGTTTTTCAAGAGTCTTTATTAAACGTTTTAACTTCATTTTATGGCTCAAGTTTCAAGTTAAGCCAAGAGTATAGAGTTGAGTTCATTTCTCAAAAGTTATTAGGGAACTATGTATTCCCAAAGAAGTTTCTAAATGTTTTCACATTTGAGCAAAGAAGAGGGAACATTGATTCCAAAAGAGCCTTGGGCTAAGCTTTGAGAAATTATCTCAAACTAAAGAAAGATGTGTTTAAAATACTTATGAGCTACAGTATATTTTGGGAGTAGTCTTGAGCACCGAATTGGGGACACTAGTTCATATTAACTCAACTCTCCATAGGAACCATGTAGCCAAACATGGGATTTAACGGATCATTCGTTTTAGATGATCACGTAAGTTAAGCTAGTGGATCCACTAAGTTAAGTAAGGTCCTTTATCACGTGAAGGTAAAGGATGGTCCTTGGGCAATGTAAGGTAAAACGTTGTATCATCACTAGGGCTCATAGTAGTGGTTGTCGGTTAAAGAATCTCCCACTAAAGTTATATTACTTTTATATAAGTAACGTTGAGTTTGTTATTTCTTTAATCATTAACGAACTAAGTTGTTTAAATTATTTTAAAAGCTTTATATATATTGCATGTGTCTTATTACTTTATATTGAGTTCGGTTATTGATGAGTCGAGCAGAGCCAAGGTAAGAGTTCCTTTGTTTTCCTTCCAAGCTTAAGTTGTTGTTTAGCTTTCCAGCTCGCATACTCGTATATTCAATGTACTGATGCCAGTTGGCCTGCATCTTATGACGATGCAGACACAGGTACCCCAGATCAGGATCCAGCACGCCGTTGATCCAGCTTAGCATTCCAGAATCAGTGGTGAGCCTCCTTGCCTTCCGGAGGACTCTGTTATTTTGTGTTCCTAGTTTTTTTTATTAGGTTGTTGCGGGGTCTGTCCCAACATCCATCTCAGTGTTATAGAGGGTTCATAGACAGTCAGTTAGTTAAGTATTGAGTCTTTCATCTATGTATATATGTAAATATTCTATTTTGAGACATGAGTTGCCTGTTTGGCAAGATTTTATCAATTAAGTTGTTTTATGACTTTTCATTGCATTGAGTTATTCTGTTGAGTTATTTCGCTGAGTTAAGAAATCCAGGCCAAGGGTTCTCTTGGGGACTAGCAATGGTCTTCGAGTGCCGGCCACGTCCAGGGTGTAGACTCGGAGCGTGACAGCTTGGATGAAATCCGTTGGCTAATATCTTATGTGGGTACATAGTTATGGGATAGTAAGATGTTCCTTGGAACTCTAACCTAACATTGGGAGAGTTTCCATATAACCATATACACTCGGTGCTTAGCCTACATTTCCATAGATTAATTCATTCACATTACATTAGTCTATTAGGGAGGAATTCCATAGGCCTATTGACCCATGATACATCTTTAACAAGGAAGGAATGATATATGCCTATCAATCCATGGTACATTCAAGAATAGCTCTAGGGTCCTCATGGAAAGAATGTCACTACCCTATCGATTCATGGCCCGTCATTTCATTCTTATACTCATGAAAGGAATGTCACTAGCCTATCGATTCATGGTACATCGACTCATTAAGAAAGGAATATTGCTAGCCTATCGATTCTAGAGTCTTCATTACATTAGATCATTTATGAAAAGAATGCCTAAAGCCTATCAATTCATGGCCGTCAAGTCAAGACACATTCATCACTCATATATGAAAGGAATGCCATAGCCTATTGATTCATATTCATTCAAGGCAACAAACATTCAATACACAAGAGAGGGTGCCTAGGCCTACCAACTCAAGGTTCAACAATCAACTATACTATTCATTCATTTAAGAAAAGGATGCATAAACCCTACCAATTCAAGACATACATCAATCACCTTACTTTCATTTATACAATAAAAGGATGCTTAAAGCCTACCAATTCAAGATATACATCATATAAAAGAAATCCCTACACATTCTATAACTAACATACATGAGTGTCAATCTGAGGATTAGCCTTTCAATAACAACACAAATAGCTTCAAGACATGACCACCTTAACTTCATTGAATTCACATGCATATACTTCACATCACATTCATATATACAATATCATGATAATACTTCAATTCCTCACACTATGCCTTCAAGGCCATGACCACAATGTACATAGCAAGTAAACACCCACTACTAGAAATTAGGCCTCTGGCAACAGATTTTTTAGCAACGCTTAAGAAACCGTTACTATAGAGTGTCTATTGCAACAGTGTGCACCATTGCCAAAAGATTTGGGTGTTTTTGATACAACTAAGTAATAAATCTGTTGCCACTATGTGAAAACCGTTGCAATAGACTTACATATTGCAACAATTAGTAGAACCGTTGCCATAAAGGCATCTATGGCAACATTTAACACAAAATATTTTCTATTGGAACGGTTATTAAATCCATCCATAGTTTCCCTCTCTTATTTTGGCTAAATCCGCCAAAAAAATTTCATTCTACTTTATTTTTAATTAATTTCTTAAATATAATTTATTTTTCTCTCTATTAGATATCGATACAAACAAGGCAAACATTTTCTCAAGGCACACATTTTCTTAATCCTTTTCTCATCTCTTCAACAAGTAGAACAAAAAATGTTGTCACTCTTCTCCTCTTTGACCTAATTTTTCATCCATTTAGGGCAAGCTTGTGGAGTTTTGCAGTGGTATGAATCTTATGGTAAGTCCTTCTTGTCTGTCATTTTAGGGTAAAGTTAAACCCATTTTTTTCTTCAAATCTAAACACATTTCTCTCTTCAAACCTCTTGTGAAATCCAAGGAAATGGAGGGCTGAAGAGTTTCTTGTGAAATCTGGAAAAAAAACTTGATGTTTTCGAACTGCTGGAGGTTCTCTTCTTCAACTGAGGTTATAGCTGATGAAACTTCAAGTTTGAGCTTTTGAGGTTTTCTTCTTGAATCTCTTCTTTTGTCTTTAATCTTTGAGATATTATTAGTGTATTTGATGTATTTTTTCAGATTGTGGGTTTTTCCCATTAAATTGTAGCTACTGTGGGTTTAAAATTTTGTTGGCAGTTATGGTGAAATTGATTACTCTAGACCATATTTCTCTTGACATTGATGTTGGATTTCTTGTTCCATGAGTTTTTCAATCGGGTTTGAATAACCTTGCATTGATGATGTCTTCCTTTATTTCACCTCTCGCTTGAGTAGAATGTGAGTAATTTCTGTTTCATTAATTTTGAAGAATTACGTTAAAGCAACAGGAAACAAGAGATACATTAGCATGAAAACGGAAACAACTAAAATTTGCTACTGGTTGGTATTAGAACTTTTGACATGAAAATCTAAAACTTGATATAATTCTAGATCAGATAACCATAACCAATTGAAATCATAATAATACTTTATTAGCTCAACTAAAACAAATACAAGCATGATATCACTGATCCAAATAAATAGCTTCCGTGGACATTATGTTAAAATGTAAAATAAATCACAAACCTATGAATTCCTTAATTTTTATGTTTGTTGTAGCATTAGTTAAAAGAAAAAAATTAAAATTATTCAAGGAAATCTACTTGAAGATTCAATGCCAACGAGTTTTCTGGCGAGCCCCTCAATTTCTTATTGTTGGTATACGAGATGAATTCGCACTAGTAGGATCACACAACTACTTCCATGATTAAGTACCTCATTCAATAAAAAAGTTTAGGTATTTATTTTACCTAAGTGTGATTGGTGCTGCAAATTTCTTAAGCAACATATTGATGACAATTGTGGATCATGTAAAAGAAAAAGGTGGCAAGAGTTGGTTTGGAAAGAATCTAAATAGCAACAGATTGGATTATTTCTACAGTGAACTTGTACATCTGTAATTTCCCTTATAATTTTGTTTAAAAGTATGAGTATCAATATGATTAGTTAACTAGTTGAATACTTGTGTATCAATATTATTTGCCTTAAAAAATATGTTTTATCACTTTGGAAGAGTGTTTTGCCTTGATTTCTTATCAAAAAGAAAATCAGTAGGGATTCTTTTTGGAAATGAATTGAATCCTCAAGGTGACTTATTGGTGTGTTAGAATATGATTTGTACTTCATGTGAATTTAGTGACTATTTTCCATTTCTTGAATGTCCAATGTCCACATAAATTCGAAAGCATGATAAGCTTTTTATGATTTTTCTACTTTTCCATTTAGTAGTTAAAAGTATCTTTGAAATTATTTCCTAGTCGTAAATCTTGTAGTTCTTTAGGATAATATAAAGTAAATTGCTATTGAGTATGAGCTATTTTTGAAATTATTTATAATTGGTATGACATCTGATTTTCTAAATCTGTCTTATGAACATATAGTTTGGTAAATAATCTATCTTCTTGTAGGTAAAGAAGTGGTGATTACTTGTTCAACAGAATAAAATGTAGAATTGTTCCATGGTGTGTAGGAGGATTAGAGCAGTTTGGTATTATTACCCAAGCAAATATTGATTTTGAAACATCACTGAAGCAGGTAGTAATTGAACTCCCAAACAAAAAATTAAGATTACTTCCAAATACATATATAGATAACCAGTCAAAGTTGGCTTCAATTTTCATTTTAATACTACAACTAAGGCTAGCACATATCGAACACTCCAACCTTATCAATCATGTGACCTTCTAAGGTTGGAGAATTTAATAGTACTTGTCTTTATTGAAGTGTAGAAATGAAAAAGAAGCTAACTTTGACTATTAAGGAAAACAATGAAATGCTTGTTGTAGATGACACTGTGATTGCTATAGGTTTTAAACTACATATTCTCCATGTACTTTTTGAGATATGTTTGTTCATTTGTAAAACATTGTTGTCTTTTTTATTGCATAGTTTATCAAAAATTTGATTATTTTTATCTTTTCGTGCCACATAGATATCAATGAATAATTTAGATAGAAGTTGGATGAGTCTCAAATGAAGTGAATCCAGAGAAGTTTCCTAAAACATATCAGATCGTGTGGATGTGGAAGAGATGAAAATATCAGAGTACAAAAGCTATATGCAGTAAGGTTATAAGGCGAGCAGTTCTCGTGGCAATGCAGACTGAAATCAAAGAAATTGAATGCGAGCTTGAATTATTTTTTCGTCCATCTTTTTTTTATATACTAGAAAATATGCCGATCCATTTTATAAATGAAATTAGATTGAGTGGTCCAAAGCATCTTCGTTGGATGTATTCTACTGAGAGAAAATTGTGTAAATTCAAGGGTCTTATTTGTAATCGACGTTATCCAGAAGCTTGTATAGCAGAGGGGTTCGATGTTGACAAGTTCTTGATCTTTAGTTTGATATATCTACCTGATGGACTGAAGACACCATTCAATCGTCCATCTTCCAGCAAAAACAATCAAGGTATGACTTCTATTCTTCTCCTTCTTTTTCTTCTTCTTCAACGCTGGCCTGTTATGAAAGTGATGTCGAATTTTCTTGCTAAAAGGCAGACTACAATTCAACTTCTTTTGTTAGTTGTGGCGCTGTACATCTAGCTATCGGTATATATGTGAATTTAGAGAGACTCTAGTTTTAAAGAGCCTTTATCAATGTGTAGTTGAGTCAATGGGACATTTGGAAGATTAATTATGCTACCATGTTATCTTATCTTTATTTTTTTAAAGTACGATATTTTATTTCGCAAGCTTATGATAAGATGATGTTGTTTGTGAGATTTTCAAAAAAGAAGTACGTAGGAAAATCACATAATCAAATACTGCATTCCTTCATCCATCTTTAATTACAGTTTTTTCCAGTTGAATGTTGAGTTTTCTACAGACTTTTTGTGTCTAGATTTATCTGGATCATCCCCTGTTTTTAGCTTTTAGGATAATTTAGGAAAAGAAGCTTGGACTCTTCGTTTCCTTTTCCAAATGGTTTTGTTGTGAAAAATTTAGTATTTGAATCATTGTTCTCTCATAGTGTGTCATCTTAAATTGTGAAATTATTATGGCTCTTATTTGTTAGTGAAATTGTTGAACGGTTGGAAACGATAAATCTTTAGCACTAAAGGGCGGATCCATTGCTGACATAGATGAACCGTTGTTGCAAGTGCTAGTTTGTAGATAATTTGTGTGTGTATCTCAGCTCCTTGTACATGTACTCATTTGGAAAAAAATCAGTCTAGGCTCTCCAACTATGGTAGATCATTGCCCTCAGGTCGCAGCAACTATGTGTACTTGAATTCTCTTCTTTTTTAAAATAAAATTGCATTATAGGCTGAGATGGAAAATATTGAAATGCAACAAAATGAAGATGGTAATGAGACAATTGATGCATTTGCTTCTGGAGTATTAAACTAAACTACTTTGAAAGGGAAAGTGGAGCATAGTTTACTATTGTTTGCATAGTTTAGGAGTATTGAACTAAACTTAAAACATCAATTTCTTTATTAAGAGGTATTAAATTTGGAATACATATATTCATTTTGCTGGACTTGGAAACCTTTATTTATTCTTTTTGCAAAATGATCTATGTTTCTTGCACCTGAGGACCATTAAAAGAATCAATTTCTTTCAGGTTTTCTAAATGGGATGTCCGAGGCTAATGTGGAATAGATCACAAGTGAAATTTCCATGATCTACCAGGTATGCAACTTGTTTTCATCCAATATTCTGATTGATTTCTTATCTGAAAATTCTACCACCGAATGCACTGTCCACAATAATGTTTCTTTTGATTGTTTCTACAATTCAAACTAATAATTTATATTGAAATATATTTTGTTGGTGTATTTATTGAGGTTTCAGATTATGATTCTTATTCTTTTGCCCCTACTACTTTATGGACTCAGTAGGTATGATACAATTGTTAGTGACTTGTCTAAGCGCATTTAGCAATTTGAAAGTTGAATCTTAAGAATGTTAATTTGTGTGATTCAGCATTAAGAATACCAAGATCATTTACATTGCTTTCTGTATTTTTTACTGTTTTCACTTATGGCCGTTATGTTTAGATATCTTTAAAAATTTATACTTGCTTCTCAGGAATACTTGTCTCGTACTGACATATTGAGATTTGTTTATTACTTTCTTAATCACACAACATTTTTTTTTCTGACCAATGAGACTATACCTCAATAATAATTGTTTTCTTGTTCCACTGTTGTAAATTATAAATTAACTTACTTGGATTAACGCCTAAAATTATCGTTTCCCCCTTGCAGATTGGTGGTTGCACGTTTGGTTCTTAGATTATCAATGAAGAGATTCTGGCATCATGTTCTAGAGATCCATGTGGCAATGAGCAGTAAGAATTTACCTCGTATTTTATCTGAAGACAACTTTTCCAGTCTAATTTTCTACAGAAAAGTTTTTTTTGAATAATTTCTCTAGAGACAACAGTAAATTTGAATCTGGAACTAGTGTTAGCTTAATTTTCTTGCACCATCTGTTGTGTTACCTGCAAAAATGCCAAGTTCAAAAAAGTCTTATGTCTAACCCGCTAACGTTACTTCAAGATGCTTGTTCCCTAACAAGGGTTTAACAGAAGCTAAGTGGAACAATTTGAGTCTTTGATAATAGTGCGAATCAAAATTTTGTTTCTGAAAGCATTTCATTAAAGATGGACCTCAATAATAATTGTTTTCTTATTCCTTGAGTTAATGTTGTATTATCTTTCATCCCCGCTTTGCTCATTTTGTTCACCTACAATTTCAAAAGGATTAACAATTAAAGTGTCGTCATAGACAAAAGAATAACTGTTGCTATAGACAGGTGTGTTGCAACGATTTTTAAACTATTGCATAAAACCGATACTATAGACATATCGCAACAGGCTTGTATGCAACACACCCTTTTCTGTTGCCATAATGCAATTGCAACACTCTTTGAGTTTATGGCAATGAATTTTCTGGTGTTGCAACAAACCTATTTTCTAGTAGTGACCTCCACCTTTCAAGTGGATCAACAATTCACGCACAATTCTAGTTTAACATGAAATTAGCCATAACTTTCCTCTCAAGGCCATGTTCACAAATCCTCAGTTCACCAACAATTCACCATAATTAGGCATAGATGATGATACAATTCAACAATCTATATTAATCTAGGCATAAATCCATCAACATTCATTCATAATCAACAAACTCACTTCATAAGGCACAATTTAGGAATTGAGAGAAATCATGGGTTCATAGAGTATTTTCATCTTAAATCATCAATTAAACATCAATATAATCATAACTTATCATTTGAAAACGTTTGATACAAGAACCCATGAGATTGAGTAAAACCCTTGGTTTTTGTGAAACTTGAAAAAACTTCTTTGAAATTGACTCTAGGGTGAAAGCTAATCCTAGATGAAGGATCACCATACCTTTTCTAAGATTCCCCAAGAAATTTGATGAAGAAAACGCCTAGAATCCAAACCCTAGCTCCCACTTCTTCTTCTTCTTGTTTGGGAACTTCTAGAGAGTGAATTTTTGGAAGGAAGAACTCTTGTTTTGATTTGGGGAAATAATGAGTGAATGACTTGTTTTAGGACTAAAAACTAAATATACTAGTGATATAAAACAATTAAAATCAACCCCACACAATAAACAATTAAAACGAAATTACTAAAAACTCCCTAAATGAGGCAGCCTCGTCAAGGACCACCCCCACTTTGACGGGTTGTGAGGGGCACCACGGCTCCTAGTGGTGCCCGTGGTCCCCTAGATAGTGTGCCTCCCAACTTTGCCATGCCCTCCAAGGCCAAGGCAAGTCAACGGAATCTCCCACGATCCCTGGTCAACACCACGAGTCGCGATGATGCTCGTGAACAGGGAGGCAGCATCTAGGCAAAGTTGTCTTGCCTCCTTTGAGGCTAAGTGAGCTTCACGCCCACTTTGACGGACCGTCCAGGGCACCACGGCTCGTGGTGGTGCCCGTGGTCTTGGGGCAGTGGCTCCCTCAACTTTCAACATCTCCCACCAACCTAAGGCAATCCCACAAGCCTTACCACGGCCCGTGGTCATGACCATGAGTCGTGAAGTGGCTCGTAAAGGAGAGCCTTGGCTTGGCACCTTACTAGGGCTTACTGCCTAGCCACCACGGCTCGTGGTGACCACCACGGGTCGTGAAGACCCTCGTTGCCTATGGAGGTAGTAGCTAGGCTAAGTTTTAGGTAGCCTACGTTCCCAAACCATGTCCTACATCCAAAACCCTTGGCCCTTGCCCTTAACTCTAGACGTTAACCCACATGCTTAGGCTCTAGTTTAACCTATCATTTTTCGAGTTGTTACACTACAACAAGTCATCTCAATGGCAAAAGACAAATCAACATATGTACAAAAGGAGACATGCTGGTCCAGGAAACGAAGCACTCACTCGTCTTTGATATCCATAAGTTGCAAAAGACGGGACGAATGATTACCGCTTGTAGCTTATACTAGGACCTACATCACGAAAAGAAGCATTGTGTAACATAAGTAACAAAAAAACGTAACAGGTACATATGAAAATAAAGCACACGAGCATACCAAAAGTAAATATAAGTACTTTTACACTAAACATAATTGGACCCCCATAATCCCAGAAGGTACACTCGTGCACAAGTTTAATAAAATCCGAACAGACCCCTATAAGCCTAACAGGTACAAAGAATAACTAAGTCCATAAGAAAGAAGAATAACCCATATCAGAATCCACAAACATTACCCATGTTCCAAGCCAAAGTAACCAAGAACCAGTAAACTCCCAGCCTAGCTAGGAAGAGTGACAATCAACCCAACTGGTCAACCCCCAGCCCCGCTAGCAAAAGTGACAATCAACTGAGGCCGCCCAATCATACAGTCCACTCCTAGGGGTGTAAACCACCGAGTTAGAAAGAGTGTCTCGGGGGCATGTCAACTCCGTAGAGGATCTCAGATATCTAGGTCACCCAACTAGTATACTCCCAGGGGCATTAGTTGTCCAGCTAGAAAGAGTGTCTGGAGGCTTATTGATTTCAAAGAGAATCTCACGTAGGTTCCAAGAAACTGTGGATCGACGTCCACTCTGAATGATATCACAAAAGGCTCCAAGCTGGAAGCACTCTAATACCAAGAAGGTACATAACCTCTAGTAACGCCTCAAAGTTGAAAAAGTACGGAGAGAAAATAGAAGGGCAAACAAGTAGCGCAAAAGCCTAAACTAAGGCTCTATCTATTAGACCCAAGTCTACTATTCCAGTCAACAAGGACCTAGTCCATCCAAACTACATCAGAGACATACAAAATTCACGAGTTGTTAGGTCTAAGACAACACTAGTCTATCCTATAATAGGCCCACAACATGGTGATAATGCTCAAATATCCTCTTTAAAACCAATTAAAAGGGATAACGGTCCTGGTCAATAAAACCCCAATGGCGAGGTAGAGTCGAATCCCAAAGAAAATGGTATACTATAGAATTATTATCAGGAAATTCGAATGTAAAATTGCTCATTTGTAAGAGTAAGAACAGTTGGGTAGATGATTCCACCAATTTAATAAACAGATTTGGTTATCAATTGTCATAGTTAAACTAAAACTTCGGAGAATTCAAGAGTTAACAAGCAATCTAGAGGTGCGGGAATGAGAAATAGATTTCACATATGGGTAATTGTGCTATTCTATAGTGATGAACATTCATGAATAAGCTAGGTCATCTTCAATGATTCTAATCATCTTTCGATCTCAAAGCATCTATGCATATAATCTTAATTCGGTCTCATCTAAATGACAATCTAAACAATCTGATATCTTACTATATTCTCTCTATTGATCCATAAATAGGGAAACTAGATCCGACCCACAACCTCTATTTTCAAGCAAGTTACAGACAACAAACCTAAATTTCTAGTATTGGACTAATTACTCACTCTAATAAATCTCTTTCGAGCATAGACCAGAGATCGGAAATAGGAATTAAGTTAACAACACCTTAACCTATAAATTAACCTCATGCTAATTAGCCCAAATTCATGTATGGAAATCAACAATACGAAGCATAACACAATACACACTACATTAAATCAACACCCAATCCCCGTAATTGCACCCCTAGATCTTAGGGTTGACCTCATGCTAATTAGCCCAAATTCATGTATGAACATCCAACCTCATAATTGCACCCCTAGGTCTTGGGGTTCACGTAATGCTAATTAGCTAAAATTCATGTGTGAACATCAGCAATACGAAGCATAACACAATACATACTACATTAAATCAACACCCAATCTCATAATTGCACCCTTAGATCTTGGGATTTTAGCCACCTATCACAAAAGGCAAAGAAAATATACTTTCCATGAAATAAGCAATGGGTAACATGAAATTAAGAAATTACAAGTAAACCCACTTTGGATTAAACTAGAAGTTATCAAATTCAAGAGCAAAGTTGAAAAACTCCAAAAGCTAGAAAGTGTTCTTCACAAAGGTCAAGTGTTCTCTCAAAATATTTCTCACTCTTTCTAATTTTCAGAATTATCTCATTTCTCTCTCCTTCAAGCTATTTATAGTTTTCTAAAATTTAGCTCAAATCACAATGTTCGTTTCATTTGGGGATATTAGTCGGGCTACCCGATCTCGTTCGGTGAATCTCCTCTTGTTCTTCAGCTCACTTTTTCATGCTCTATGGGTTATGTATTTGAACCTCAATCGGCAAACTCGTTTGAGTTTGCCTTTCACATTTACTGAATCGTTGATTACAACAGTGGTTCGCCTCTCAAACAATCATTTCTTCTCTTTGCATTGTTATTTTTGGCGACGTTCAGCAAGGTCATCTTTCTTCTTTGGCGCATCCCCTTCTCTATTGGACTTAGACAACCTTTTTCGATAGACACAAGTGTTGTGCACTGTCATTTTGGGTGAGGTCATGCTCACTGGGCGTTCTCCTTTCACGTTTGGCGATCAACAATGTATAAGTTTGCAAAAAAAAATTGCATTTTTGGCCATTTTTTAAAACATCAATCCTTGCCTTGTCCATTTTCCTTCATAGCTGCAAATAATAAACATATCATCATAATAACAAAATTAGACATTGAGTACACTCATTAATAGGCTAAATAGAACTCAAATGAGGCAAATCTACAACTCGTCAATACCCCCAACTTAAACTTTTACTTGTCCTCAAGTAAATCAAGAATACAATTAGCTCAATAAGGGTGTCTACAATAGTATTCAATGAGAGCTAACATGGAAGTGTTATAACAACATTACTCTCAACAATATGCTTCACTCAATAATGATAAAAAAAAACTTCAAATGATGACTAGTATGTCTCAACACAAGCTCAAGCTCACTTTATCTTCTAATCTAATGCAATACCATGTTTCTATAAATGCATTCAAGTGCCCTCACATCAAGAATGATTCCATGCTCTCACAAAGTAAATCAAAAAATATTTAAGGAATCAATGAAACTCTCGCTCTCTCAAAAGAGAAACACATGCAAGCTTTGTCCTAAAGGTTTGCCCATATTTTCAATAATCACACAACCTAGTTCATGTACGATCTCAGGGGTCTTTTAGGCTTGTAAAAGGGTTTATCTTTTTAAAGCATTGTTGCAATCATCTTCTCCTCTTCTCAAGTTCTTTTCATTCTTTTTCATTTGAGAACTGAAACTTTGACTTTTCACTCAATTTATTTGGAATCCCCTTTATTTCATCACGTCTCTTTTTCATTTCCATTTTTGAAAATGCCTTCTCCACAAATATATATATATATTGGGGAGGGGTTCTTTCTTTTTGTAACAAACTCCAAAGTTGAGTCTCATTTCATCTTTCTTTGCTTTTCACTTGGCTTTCATTCCTCCTTCCTTTCCACACCACCAAGTTATGCTTTTGGCTTAAGTTGGTTATCCAAACATAATTGTCACTCCCTGAGCCTACACTCAGGAGGTGACCGGCACTCGAGAACCGTTGTTGGCCCCCAAGGGAACCCTTGGTCTGGTTGACTACTTAGCGGAAGACTTACTCAAGTAAAATGGGGACTCCAAATACCAAAATTAACTCATAATGTCTCAAAACAACTTAACCCAATGTATGATTGAAAATACTTAAATAAACATAGGTAATCAGCTCAAAGTCTCAAAACGTCAACAAGGAAAAAGTTTCATTTTTCACAATTTCAATGAAACTTTAAGCAACTAACGTAGTTGTATCATATTTCAGCAATTGCTATGAAAGTTTTAGCAAGAAACTTACTTATTATAGCAGATTCAATTAACATCACAATCAAATATAGCTTATATACTTAAATTAGACTAACAACACTCTATTTATCATTAAATATGATTGATACAATTAATGAATGATCAATTTACTCAATTTAAATTGATTACATGTGAAATTCAGTGTAGAAGTAAAGAAACTGAAGAGGTCTCAATTATGTAAATGACTTTTTAAAATAAAATTAAAGATAATAATTGAAAAAAAAAAGGGAGAAAAAATAAATATGATCCTTAATCAAAAGGGCATGTCATATCACATTTTCTATATCTTGACTAGCCTAACAACATCCTACTTTTATCAAATATAATTGATCGAATCAAGTAATGATCAATTTATTCATCAACTGATATGAAAGGAATAACATATGACACCACTAACGACATTACCATATGACCTACGGTTATTGGGTTTAGTACTCTGGGGTGGGGGGTGGGGGTGGCGCGGGGGGAGAGGGAATGAGCTTTCTTATTTGTTAAAAATCTTACTATTGTAATCTATA
>JAJOOH010006337.1:0-41458 GCA_029582605.1 Solanum gracilifrons | reverse complement strand
AGCGATTGAAGCCCATTGAGCTTATCATTGAACTCCTTGGTTTGAGATCTTGTTATGGGCCTCCTTGGAGTTTCTAAAGCTTCATCCTTGTCCTTCAATGGAGTAGAGCTTCCTTGGATGCTATCACCCATGGCACTAAGTATTTTGCAAACCTCTTCAACAAACCTTTGGGGATCTTCTTCCACTTTGGAACCTAGAAACGGGGGGGGGGGGGGGGTGTTCATCCTAGAAAAATCCCGTAATCTCGAAGCAATAGTACTCTCACTAGAATTCACTCTAGGCCCCACATCTTTATTAACTTGGGCCATCATGGCTTGGGCTAAGGTTAGAAAAGTCGGCCTAATTTCTTCATTGGTCATGGCCGGGGGATCCACCGGAACTTGATTGCCTTGAGGAACTTTGTCACCTTGAGGACCTTGGGGAGGAGCTCCCTCGTTCACCATCTCCTCTTCCACTCTCCTTGTGGTAGACCTTCTTATATTCATATCCTATAAACACAAGAGAAGGAGTAGGAAAAGGACACTTATTGAGCTAAACTCTAAGGCAGGACTTCAAGGATAATTAAATAAGTGTAACTTCCTAACGTCTTATAGCCTCTCACTCATAGATGTGTCGTGACTCACACCGATGACCAAGACTATACTAAACGTGGCTTATGAGAGATCAATCCTAAAAACCATTCCCATAACCTTATGCTCTAATACTATGTTTGTCACGACCCGAGCCTATACCCTGGAAGTGACACGGCCTACAAGACTCCGAAAAGTCTCATACAAGCCTCATAGCATTCATAACATTCGATTTAAGGAAAATGGTATGAAATTAAAACTTTCTTTAAAACAATACAATCAAAATAATCATTTAAAACATTAGAAAGTAGTGGAAGTCTATTGTCTCACATGGCCATCTCAAACAACATCTTGAAACTAAAGTAGGGTCAAGGCCCTTTAAAATCGAAAGACTAACAAATGTCTATTACATGAAAGAAGTAGAAACATCAAGGACTTGTCCTCGATATATGAGGACATACCACTTAGTCTTAGAGAATCTCAAATCCAAGCTTCAACTAGAGAGAAAGCTAGGCACTTGCAGGAACCTACACTTGTAGTAAAACATAAAGAAATATGGGTTAGCACAATTAAGTACCAAGTATGATAGCCATGCAAAAACCATGCTTAAAACAGACGTTTTATTTGAAAGTCATTATATATGCCATTTTTATAAAAATTCATGAACATAAAAATAAGAGTCATAATATACACACATAACCAACACACAAGTCTTTTCACCACATTAGAACATAATCAGCATATAAATCATTCATCACGTTAAGCATTCACCTCAAGTAACCCTAAGCCATACCTTGTGCAATGTATGAATAGTGTCCCATACCACCATCCACACTAGATACCACATCAAGGTCACCAAAAGTGAACTTACCATTCATCCTTTCCAACTTTACACAATATTCATACATAAGAGACATAAACATTTCATAAGTCATATCAACATATTAGGACCATCACCTAGCGAAACTCTAACTAATACTTGTGCAAGTAGCATCCCATACTACTACTCACACTAAGTACTCCTTTGAAGACACCATAGACAAGTCACATTCATATCCATTAAGGACAAAGAGGTAACTAATAATACAATCCAAGTATAACATGCATCATTACATTTAACATATAAGTCAACATTCTTCATTGTCTTCATTAAGAACACCTTCATTCATTAGAGATTAAGCCACCATTCTCATTAACATCACCATAAGAGCACATTCTTTTTACTTAACATTATAAAGGAACTCACCAGAACCCCTCTTAAAGCCTACTTGTGCAATGCATAGATGGCATCCCATACTACCAGCCACACTAAGTAGTGCATTCTTGAGAAGCCATAGTTCAATAACATTCTTTGTGGGGGGTAAGCCTTAACTGACAAAGACCGTGTGAGCAATTCATGGAATCCCGGTGTAACCCTCACCAGATAAGGGATTCCAACTTGCCTAAGGTAGGACCATTGTTTTTAGCTTAGGTGGATCCACTATCTAGACCTATGTGGGCACAAATTTATGGGATAGGGAGATTGCTACTAGATACCCCGCCTCAACTCATGGATGAGCATCCATCTCAATAGATTGTTACTAGATACCTCGCCTCAACTCTCAGGCATCCATCTCAATTCATATCCACTCGGTGCTTAGCATTATTCCCCACATATTACTTGACATTCATTACATTAGTTCATTATTATGGAATAAGACATTGTTACTGGAAACTTTGCCTTAACTCATGGATGAGTATCCATCTTAACCCAATATTCAACCAGTGGAAAGCTCATAGATTCAAAGATGAGAATATCCTTTCACCTAAGAATCCCCATATTGTGAGAAAGTCCTTTCACAACATCTCATTATCATTCATTAGAGTACAATTAAGAATAGCCTTTCAATCAACCCATCATCATTAACATAGACATAGAAACTTCATTCATTAGTCATTCATGAGTGTGTGTATGTGAGAAAAACCTTTCACATATAGCTTCGTCATTTATAGTTGTTAATTGAGAAATAACATTCAATCATAACACAATTAAATTCTAAACATTATCATAATACATTCATTTAGATCACACACATATACTTCACATCATAATCATACGTAGATCCTTCATAGTATTGCCTTCAAGGCTATGAACCAACATCAACCCATAAATCCAAGATACTACAATAGAAAAGGAAATTGACAAGATTCAATAACTAATCCAATATAAACATCAAAACTTCAACATACTTGCATAATCAACCAATTCCCAATCTTAATTCACAAATTAAGAATTTGGGGGAAAACATGGGTTATAGGAAGAAATCGTCTTAATTCATATTTAAATCCACAATTCATTCATAATTCAATGCAATAAGGCCTCTGAAAATCGTTTAGAATCAAACTGATGCCAAGGTTGAAAACTAGGGTTTTAGGGGAAACATTGGAGATTTGTAATCACTTTGAAATTGGCTCCTTGAAAGAAACTAAGTCAAGGATGAAGACCACCATACCTTCTATGGAAGAACTCCACGAAAATCCCTTGAAAACTATGAATCCTTGACCTTGAGATCTTGAATACTTCACTTCCAATGGAGGTTTCTAGAGAGAGAACTTTAGGAGGGGAGGGGAGGTTTCTAATTTGGGTTTTGAAATAATGAATTGAAAATAGAGATTAATACTTTAAAAATACTTTAATAAACCAATAATAACGGTCCCCCAACTAAACTAGACTTGAAATGAATTTACCAAATCACCCCCAACTTGGCAGAGATATTTGACAACAAACAAGTGCCACCCATGAAACCTCCCCCCACGGACCATGGGTGGGGTCATGGACCGTTCTATCACCTTCGTGGTTCGTGGCTATAGCTCACATTTGGGGGCCTTGACCTACGGAGGCCATCCAGGGGGCGTAGATGGACCTACGGGGCATAGGTCCCCTTTCGTAGGTCACAAAGTCTTGGGCTATTTTCTCTTTTTTGGTAGCCTTGGGGTTAGGCTTTAAAGTCCTCCTCAAGGACCCCTAGGGTTGTCGTTGGGGAGTCGTACCTTGACGTTTAACCCCTCAACCTAAGATCGGGACAAGATTTTATCACCTCAAACCTCACATCAACTTAAAGAGACACTAGTTAGGCTCTAGTTTCACCTATTCATTTTACGGGTCGTTACACAATCTATCATCTCAAATCTATTCAAGTCACCAAGCCATAATTGGCATCTCCACCAACCCTTCTCCCTCACTTATTATAGCATAAACCCTTCTAATAGTCACATCCTAAAGACCATAGGGCAAGGGATAAGAGAGAGAGATTATAGATTTATGACACGACTTAGAGAATGAAGAAGTGATGTTTTCCTAACATCCAATAGCTTCCTATTCATAAAATGTGGCACGCATCACATTTATGAACAAAACTCTACTAGATGTGGTTTGAGAGATCCTAAAATTATCCCAAAACCTTATGCTCTGATACCAAGTTTGTCATGACCCGGGGGTACCCCCTAGACGTAACATGGCATACTCGACCCCGAAGGGGTCTCATAAAAGACCTTAGCATAATCATAGACATAAGATGATAGGAAAATAGTGCGGAATTTAAAACTTTTCTTTACAATCGAAGTCTTTTATAGAATGAGAGAGTCTATATACTGTATCTCAAACCATCTATTTTACTTTGAATAAAACTCTTGAATACAATCTTAGGGAAATATCCCTTACATAAGTCTAATCATAAAATAAAGACATAAAGGACATATGGTCAAGCCCTCATGAGGACTCACAAATCTTCTTCTTCTTGATCTATTAAGGTCCTAGACACGAGGACGGAATCCAAATTCTCCAAACCCTATACTTGTAGAAAATGTAGAAATATGTGGTTAGCACAAAAAGTACTAAATATGGAAGTCATTCATAAAATCCTTAAAACATGCATAAAAGAGACATTTTATTTGGAACCGTGCTATATTCCACTTTTGAACATCATCTTTGATATAGTTGGAGAATGTAACTCATAAAGCAACTCACATACAATTCATCATACCATAAAGGATATTCTCATATTAGCAATCATAGTCTCCAACATAACATAATACATATCCCAATCTTCACAAGGCATAGTGCATACACATAGTCAAATACCAAGTTCATCTCATCATAGAAGAGCTATCACATAAGAAACCCTTATCCATACTTGTGCAATGCATAGAGAGGATCTCATAATCCTATCTACAGTAAGTATCACTTTTAGACAACCAACAACATCCATATCTTACTTTACCTTATTCATATCCAACATACATAAGTAATGAGTCATTCGTGTTTATAACTTGTAACAGGTGTAGTCAACCTTAACATTCATATTTACATACCCTTCATACATAATTCATAAGTCTTCATAACATAAGAGAACTCACACCATAACCCCTTCATATGTCTACTTGTGCAATGTATAAGTGAAGTCTCATACCCCCACTCACACTAAGTAAAGTTCATTAAGAAGTCATAAGTATAGTTCGTGTTCATAATTAATTTAAAGCATACATTCAACTCATAATCATCATATCATAAAAGAGACATGCACTGCCCACTCTCAAAGCCGACTTGTGCAATGCATGAATGAAGTCACATACCCCCATTCATACTAAGTAGAACCACTAGAGGAACCATGATACATAACTCATTCTCTTCTCATAATTCATATTTTTATCATATAGTGAGATAGCCTTAACCGACATAGACCATGTGAGCTACATGGAATCCGGTGACCATGTGGAGGTTTCCATCTCATGAGACACCGTATTGGGAACCCACTACTAACGTGAAAGAA
Source organism: Solanum gracilifrons (assembly GCA_029582605.1). Classification (NCBI taxonomy): domain Eukaryota; kingdom Viridiplantae; phylum Streptophyta; class Magnoliopsida; order Solanales; family Solanaceae; genus Solanum; species Solanum gracilifrons. The sequence goes on along the minus strand of JAJOOH010006337.1, from coordinate 36,081 downwards.
CCCATCTCATACTCATATCCACTCGGTGCTAAGCATATTTAAAAGTCATATTAAGTTTTTACTTAAGCTCATATTCATGAAAGAAGGCACAAGGCACTCAAACCAACATACATCATAATAACTCATAGATTCATTAGGTGAGAATGTCCTTTCAACCTTAGAATCATCAATATGTGAGTAAACCTTTCACATCATATTCATAGTGTGTTCATGACAATAGCCATTCATTCAACACAACAAGATCATCATAGTCATAATAGTTCATGCATAATAAAGTGTAAGGGTATGGGGAGAACTACCTTTCACAATACCATAATGACACGATAATCATAAGATCTTCACTTTCTAAGTGAATCGTAAGCTCATACACAATTCTCATAAAGATGTACAAACCCTCATAACTTTGTCCTTCAAGGGCCATGAATCACAAGAAACACCTTAGTCACATCATATTCATATTCATGCATGAGGTGTGTGTGTGATTGTCCTTCCAATGACACAACAACATCATTATCATAATAGACACTTTATTCTCAAAGTATTAATAAACATGCACATAATATCATAATCATACATACCCCTCTTATCTTGCATTCAAGGATCATGTTAAGTCAACATATCTAGCATGCATCACATGAGACATATATATAGTCATAACTCAAGTAAAACATTCATTTCATGCATAGACTAATATACTCATAGTAGAGGTCATGTAGATGACACCCTTTAACAATAATGCCATCTACAATTTAACATTCATAATAGCTTCCTTATATAAGCCTTAACATTCTTAACTTATTCATATTAACTTTTACCCTTAAAGCATTAGGAATCATATTCATACTACAAGCCTTACTCTCAAGCAATGCCTCACATAATCAACATGTATACCTAATTCTTAAGTTAACCTAACCACATGCCTCATTCTTGATCAATTGTAGTCATATAGGAAACATATAAACTCAATCTCAACGTTACACAACCATGATCCATTATATAAGTCATAATCAAGTCAATTATTGTCTTGAAGCTTTATCTTCTAATCTAAGGCAATTCATCAAGAAGTTCATCATTCTTAGAAGGTTACATCTAAACCCACAATTTGCCTCTTTCATGACATAACCCTATGCCTGATCAATTCACCTTAGAACCTTAGGTTAATCAAATATACAAGTAGAATAATACTTAATTCATGCAATCACATCATATTCAACTCACATCCAATCAATTGGACCAACTTGCAACATCATTCATAATGTAAAGAAAGATCATAGCTAGGATTGGGAAAACTCATGGATTCTTGAAGAATTAGAGTTAAAATTATATAAAATCAGTAATTCATTCATAAAATACATAATTCAACCTTTAAAATCAACTTTGAAAAGAATCCATGGGGTTGAGTTGAAACCCTACCTAATTGGGCTTTCTAGAATTTAGATAAAAGCTTTCGAAAGGACTCCTTGGGTAATAGCCACCCAAGGATGAAAACTTACATACCTTAGGTGTAGAATTCTACCAAATTCATATTGAAAATCTCGCTCCTTTAAGCTCTACTTGATGTCTTTCTTTGTTCTTCAATGGAGGTTTCTAGAGAGAAGATATTTGGGAAGAAGGTGGTTATGATTTGAGGTCTTGGTATTTGATTGTTTAAGGACTTAAAACACTTCATATATATGTATAATTACCATATTAAACAACCCCTACTTATAACTAATTAAAAACTAATTACCTAAACTAACGCACCAGTTGGCTGAGTCTTAACAGAAATGCAGACCACAAGTCACGCCCACCACTCACGGATCATGAGTTGACCTATGGGCCATGCTTCTAGTTCGTAGGTCAAGTTTGCAACTCCAAAAATGGGTCCTTGACCCACGACCCCTATCCACGGGGAATGGGTCCATCTACTGTCCGTAGATGCCCATCCGTGGGTGGGCCCTTTTGGCAAGTTTTGGGTGACCTTGTTAGGGTCTTGATAAGTCCACGATTTGGACTCATTTAGGGATTTTTTTGATGAAATTAGTGTCCTCAAATGCATGTTTTATCTCGATATCTGATGAAAACTATTCAGTTTCAGGTATTTGAAGTTTGAGGGAAAGCATGGACACGATTGATCAAAACGGAGCAAAAGAAGCTAACAAAATGAAGAAATGAAAATTTGTGAACCGCTGAACCCATTTGGCGAATTGCCAATAGATCACATAGTCGCCTTTTGTTCCAGTGTGCTGAGTCCAAAAGGAAAGGAGCAAATAGGCGGTGAAAAGAAACAGTCGGCGTATCGCCAAGCGACTCTGCGAAGCAGTGCTACATCGCCTAATGATCCATGACACAAAGAAGTTGAAGGTAACTGATGAAAGGCAATGAAGATGACCAAAGGACAGATCGCCGGGTGCATCAGCTATCCCGACTAACGTCGTCGGTCTTACGAAGCAGGTCGGCGACCTCGATGTAGATCACCATCTTGACCCCCAAGAAACTGAAAGAACTTTAGAAATCGGCGGGGCAAGTGATCACTGGCGTATAGCTGAGTGAATCGGCGAGTACGACTAACGTCGCCGAACAGGCGCGAACTGGATGGTTTATAATGGCCAAGAGACTTCAAATTTGAAATTCTTTACATTTCCTCGCTCTTAAACATCCTAAATTCACACTAAGGAAGTATTTTATTTACTTTACCCCTTTACTAGTATTTTAGTTTGTTGATTTGTGCTCGGAGTTGGAATACTTTGCCACCTAGCTTTTCAATCGAAATTTAATAGGCATCAAAAAAGGTTGGTTTCCGAATCCCAAGTTTACATTCGAAAATTGGTTACTCATTTGCAATAATTGTCTCTTAGTGATCTGTGGTGGGCCTCTCTGGTAGGATTAGAATCCTTAATTGCCTATTTTAACTTGAAAATCTTGCCTGTAATGTTTGATTGTCAAATGCCTGTAGCTTTTGTGATTTTTAATAAGTTGGATTGTGATTGCGTGTTGGTTAATTTATTGGGTAAAGTCTGAGTAGCCCGCGTTTGTGCTAAATGTCGAAAATTTGCTCAATGATAGAACAGGTAACACCGATGTTAAGATCAAATATCATGAAATGGCCAAATGCGGCAAATTCGGGAGAAATATGAGTATCCTAGGGTGATGGATACTATGGGTCTTGTTTGAATTCCATGAGTGCATGCTTTGGGTTTGATTTTCGGAGTTTGCAGGGTTGAATTCGAGAAGGTTAATTGAAAATGGGCATATTGTATCATTCGGCGAGCTGGGTCGAGCTCACCGAACCACCCGACAGTTCACCTATTTTCCTCATCTCGCTTTTTAATTGCGTGTCAACTTTGTGATTTAAGTCGGTAACTTTCGGTGAGAGGCCTGAGTTTGCCGAAGGCACTCGGCGACTCGCCAAAAGTACTCGTTATTGCAATTTATCTGAATCCCTGGAACCCTTGTGCACTGTAACTTTCGGCGGACAAAGTTTGCTCATCGAAAGTAGTCAGCGATTTGCTGAAGGGCCCTCCCTATCACCGACTTGTCTTAATTGTTGAGCCAATCCCTTCAGGGAGCTCGAGTTAGCTCACTAAAGAAGTTCGATGACTCGCCAAGTGGATCGGCGAGTCTGTCTGTAAAAAAAAAATTGTGTTTGCATTTGAGTTTCTTCTCGATCTTTTGCGGATATGGAACGTACCAATCTAAATGAGCCACCTCAGAAAAAGGCAAAGGGCATTACGATAAATGAATGAGGATCACATCCTCCACAGAAAGGAAAGCAAAATACCCACCGAGAGGAAAAGGCAAGAATAAAAAGTATATATCAAAGAAAAGAGTAGTTATTAAGAGCCAAGTTGAGTGGTCTGAGCCTGAAGATGATCAACCCTTGATTCACCGATAGGATAGGCTCTGAGATAGACCTCAACCCACACCTACCAGAGTTTCGTCAGCTGCAGCTCCTCCTGAATCAGATACAGTGCCAGCTCAGGCACCCACAATAACTCTTGCATTGCCTATTGCGCCTCCACCTACATTGCTGAACACACTAAATGGGGAAGTAGTCCAGACTATCAGAGAGGAGAAGCTGCTATTTATGGAGGGTCTGGAAGGGAAGCATCCCGATGTACTTGAAACTCTCTGATACCATGGATTCGAGCAGTTCACACGGCCCCGAGATCCCTACATTCCCTCCTGGGTAACACAGTTTTACACTACTTATGGGGAGTTTGTGCCTAAGAAAAAGAAAAAGAAAAAGGCCAGTGAATTTAGACCGGTGAAGTTGGTCATGGTTAGAGGGAAGGAGGTTGAGTGCCACAATGAGCATATTAATGTTGTACTGGGTAAAACCGCTACACTCTGTGCTTCCATACGATGGGCTGCCTATTGTTCAGTCCCTGGATGATTTGAAGGGTTGGTTGGCTTCGATGATTTCTGACACCACCCCGAGGTGGATGGATGCGGGAGATCCCACTGAGAAGAGGGACATGAACATCGCCTCCAGGTTTTCGTTTGGCTTCATCAACAACACTATCACGCCATCCCAGAATGAGCTTATTTTGTGCCATCCTAAGGCGGCTTGCCTTGGTTCTATCATGGCCAGGAGCCGGATCGACCTAGGTCTACTGACTTCGCAGGAGATGGCCATGAGAGCCAAGCAGAGACTTACCTCTCTGTCATTCCCAGTTTTGATCACTGAGTTATGTCGGTGTGTCGGAGTACCCCGGGATCCTATGAATGATATATAGGTCATCCTTTCATCCTCCTCGGATATCTGGTGTATTGAGCCCGAGTTTACTCGACAAGAGGTTGACAGGAGGAGAGCAGCTCCAGCAGACACTTCTTCACAGGTTAATATTGAATCATTACCTACAAAGGCACCTTCACCTACTTTGGCCCTTGAGCCCTCAACTATACCCTCTCCTTATTCCTCTTCCTCACAGGCTCCAGGTGCTTCCTCATCCTCCCAGCCTACCAGGATCACTCAGGCCATGATCCTGAAGATGGGGCAGTTGGCCTATTAAGTTTATGTGAGAGCTACCCAACTGTAGAGGTCTATTTCGGAGATGATCGACAGGGCCATACTAGCAGCACTTACCCCCCTTCAGACTTCTGTTGATGCCTTGACATTGAGAGTCATTGCTTGTAAGAGCATACAGAGGGAGGACTATGAGGTGAGGGCTTTAAAAGCTGAGATTGCGAGTTTTAGGAAGGACGTAGACTATCTTAAGTCTACTTACTTCACTTCACTACTAGAAACTGTTGAGGACAAGGATGCTCCTGAGACCTCGGGGATTTCTCCGGCTACCACCGGATATGTACAGAGGGATGGCACAGCACATGCCGAGTCGGATGAAGAGACCGACGAGGAGTTAATATCAATACATGCTGAGGAGACATAGGAGAGCAGAGATGAGGGCATATTCAGAGACTTGCCCGATCTTGTAGAGATAGTGGTGCAGTCGATGACCCATACATTGCCGACTGAGACGTCCACAATAGCTCCTAGTGGATCTGGCCATTGCTATTTTGTCTGAGGCTACTCCGAGCATTGTTGCATATATACAGACTGCTACACTAGCTACTGAGACCCCGACAGAGAGAGAGACTGCATAGACATGACCTTTCTTTAACTCTGTCTTGTTTTATTTTTACTTTTGGATACTTTTATTTGCATTTGAGGACAAACACTTTTAAATTGTGGTGGGGTGAGGCATATAACTTTTATGTTGATAGTTGTGTTTTGTGTATATATTTGGGTTGTTTGGCTTTAAATTGTGTTTTATATGTTTCTGTTGATGTTTGAGCTTGAGGCTCATTTTAATTTATATAGCAAAATGATTTTAACCCGTCCGAAAATTTTTCCCACCTCTTGTGTGATGAATGTGTCTATTCTATTGCAAATTTAAGTCTCGGTCCCGATCAATACCGATGACTTAAATAATGCTCTCAATCGAACAAACTTGAATGCGCGGCTACGATAAGGCCAAATAAAGTTGCATAGACAATATGGCTACTCTTTGCATCTCGTTTTGACTAGCCTATTATCAAATTGAGTCTCTTGTAATGATCGTTGCAGACTAGTGAAAGTGTGGAGTCTAGTTTGACTATAGTGTCGATACCTAGTGTGATGAGCTTACTTGTGAACTATGGATGATAGATCCTAGAAGTTTCCCCGTTGGTCCGATCAACTAAGTGATGCTATCTGTTGATATGATCTTAGGCAACTTTTACGAGTGTGATCCGATTTGACATAAACCTCTTTAGTGACTTACCTTGTGAGTGTGTGAACTGCTTTTGAACACTCCTTGAGCTTTCCCTTTTCATTGGAACAAACTTGATGGAAACAATGAACTTTCTTTATCTATCACCCATAATCCTCATGAAGTTGTGGTTAATTGAATAGCCAACTTAGGGTGGTGTGGCGAAAAGATAGGAGCAAGTCAAGAAGTGCAAGGAAAGTCTCCTCTTACCCATGGTTTTGAGAAAAACGGAACCCCTCCATATAAAAAAAAAAGAGAAAAGATAAAAGACAGAAAAGAAAAACAAAAAGAATCAAAAAGAAAGTTGTGGAAAAAAGTACAAAAGAAATGGGGTTTCCAAACAATTCATGGGAAGCGAATAATAGGATGACCAATAATGCACTAATGAAAATCATGAAGGAAAAAGGAAAGGAAGTGTTGAGAGCACCACATTTCATGAGGATGAAAGTCACTGAGCCTAAATGACCATACCTTTGCACTCAGCCCCATTACAAGCCTTGAAAAGACATTTTTGAACTTGAGTGAGCAGAAACAAATGTTGATTGGAAAATACGGGCAAACTTATGGGTGAAATTATCCATTATGTTCTTCTTTGTGAGTGTGAGCATTGCACCTGATTCCGAATCTTTAAACTCTGAAACCATTGTGTGAATATGGAATCATTCTTTGTGTGAGGGCATTTAAACACTATAGTTGAGATTTCAATTGCATTTGAGGCAAGTATTGTGAGCATGAGACTCTTTGATATTGGTGAGTCACTACTTGATCTTTGGGTGCACAATTGATCTTTGAATAAGTAAATTGAGTCTTGGTGTGTGCATTCATGATCGAGTCTTGTGTAGCACTGTTCCAGACACCCTTTCTGAACGACTGAACGTGAGTTTTCTTAAGGACAAGCAAAAGTTTAAGTTGGGGATGTTGATGAGTCCACGATTTGGACTCATTTAGGGCTATATTTTGATGAAATTAGTGTCCTCAAATGCATGCTTTATCTCGATATCTGATGAAAACCTTTAAGTTTCAGGTATTTGAAGTTTGAGGGAAAAGATGGACACGATCGAGCAAAAAGGAGAAAACGAAGCTAACAGAGCAAAGAAATGAAAATTTGCAAACCGCCGAACCCATTCAGTGAATCACTAATAGATCACATATTCTCCTTTTGTTCCAGTGTGTTGAGTCCTGAAGGAAAGGAGCAAATCGACGGTGAAAAGGAGCAAATCGACGTTGAAAAGAAGCAGTCGGCGTATCGCCGAGCGACTCCACCAAGCAGTGCTACATCGCCCAATGATCCAGGACATGAAGATGCTGAAGGCAAGTTATTAAAGGAGATGAAGTCAACCAAAGGGCGGATCGCCGAGTGCATCGGCGATCCCGACTAACGTCGCCGGAAGATCCTTCGGAGCACATTTTCTGAAAACTATAATACTAGTTCAGTTTTTATTCTGAGGAGTGAATTTTACCTTATTTTATCTAGTTTTTTTATTATTAAGTAGGATATAGAGTTTTGGAGATATTCTCTCTAAGTTTGGGAAACGGTTTTGAAGAACTTGGAGTTTTCAAAGGGTTTCAAATTCAAGGAATTGGACTTGGGTCTCTTGGATTCTTCACATTTGGCTTGTTTTAAGACTTAATCTTGCATACCCATTGATGGAAACTGATATTGGTATATGCCTTTATCAGTTTTACATGTGTAGCTAAAACCCCAATTCTTGGGGTGTGATTTTGTGAATATGGTGTAGATTAGCTATTGGGTCTTGCTTGTTGATAGTCTATTTGTAGTTTAAATGCGATTTCGCTTAGTGGTTGTGGATGAACTTAATGAGGTTGTAGTTGCAAATATAATCTCATATATGTGTTTTCGGCTTGTTCGAGAGAGAGGTCGTAAAAACTAAGACCACTAAATTGATGGCCAGTGTGAGTGGGTCAACCTAAGGTTCAGCTCGAAAGAATGAACCCTACTCCCATCACCACACACTTAGCTCGAGAGAGTTAGTGGTTTAAGGCGGAGGTTGTTCTTCATACAGCAAATGGGTGTCCGAGAGGAATGCATTTGAAATGGTATAAGTTGCTTGAGAGAGAGCTTATCCCCCTTAAAGTCTAGCCTAGTCACAAATACTCACTAAATTCACTATCAAAAGCATGTACCCAATGATTTAGTCTATCCCGTATTCCTTTCACATCCCAAGAATCCCCCTCTCATTTAGTAGATCTCTTTGTTAATTTTGTTGTTTTAATTTGCTTGTGACAAAAACCCCATTTGATATTTGACGCTTACGTCACCCTTTTTCATTTTTTATGTTTTCATTCGCCAAAGTCTTTAGCTACGATTAGCTTTAGCACTTTATCCCTTAACCACTAATTCTCACGCCCACTCCCTTGGGACTCGACCCCAACCCTTGGCTGGGTTACTAAACTATTGTACGGTCGTAGACACTTGCATAAGAAGTTGTGTCTTGATTATGCAAACATCAAAATGGCGCCGCTGCCTGGGAGTGGTGTCATGTGAACATTTTTGGTTTGAGTCACATTTTGTTGTTGGTAGTCATAGTTTACTAATTTTATTTCTAGCTGTGTTTTATTTGTTTGTTTTGTGACGGAAACAGGGAAATTAGTGTAAATAATGAAGCTGGTGATAAACTGGATTACTTCCATTTGAAGAAAAATTTTATGCTCAGGGATGGCATCTTATGTTTCAATAGAGAGGAAGGGGAGTCAGTTCACGAGTTGTGGCGACGATTCAATGCTCTCGTACATCAGTGCCCAGCTCATGACATTCCGATACGTATGCTACTAGAATGCTTTTACAGAGGGATTGGCCACGAAAATCAAATGGTTGTTGACCTACTCTCTCCTGGTTGTATAATCCAATTGTCTTATGCACAAGCAACCTACCTCTTCGACCACATGGTCATGGCCAACAATGAGAAAGAGAAATGTCAAGAGGCAGAGAAATCACTAGCACAACTGGATGTATTGATAAAGAGAGTTACAGACTTGAAGGTGGTGGCCACCAAGATGGGCAAGTATATTCCCCCCTCACGAGCATAAAAATGTGACAAAGTAAGAGGGTGGACAATTTGAAGAGGCCCTTTTACTCATCCTACACAAAGTCAATAATCACGACAGGGTGTTGGAAGAAATAAGAGAGAATGTTATGATGCTGAACCAACTGACAACCTCTCAAGCCATGCTCATTCATCTACTAGGGTCGCACATGGACCAGGTGTTGTCGTCTCCACATTCAGAGCCGATAGAGGGGTGTCCTCATGAAAGTGAGCCAACCCCCACCACTAGAAATTAAGCACTGGCTTGTGTCACGCCGCGACATTAAATAAGGCGCTTCTTTGGAGGCAACCCAAGGTCTTTCAATGCTTTGTTTTATTATAAGAATAATTGTGTTTTGATGTTGTAGGTCGAAATGCAGAGAGGGATAGAAAAATGTAGTTTTGCAAAACATAGGTCCATTCCGCGATTCGCCGAAGGAATTCAGCGAACCCGAACCAGACTGCTATTAGACTCAAGACCAATTCATTCGGGAGTCTGTAAAACTCGACGACTGCAGAATTCATTGGCGAACCGCCGACTTGATCGGTGATCCTAACGGAGACCGTCGTTTGAACTCCCACCTTAACTGGGAGTTCTACAAACTTCGGCGAGGAAGGTGACTACTTAGTGCAGCGCAAAATAATTCAGCGATCATAACTAATGTCACCGAGTGAGCGAAAACTGGACGTATTTAAAAGGCCAATGGTTTCAAAGTATAACAAATCTTCAGTTTCCCCTAAATTTCAAATCTCGCAAATCTACACCTAGCAAGTGTTTTCATTTGCTTTGCTTTTCTAGTATTCTAGTCAACAATTGGTGCTCAAACTTAGGGATTACATTGCCTCCTAGCATTTCAAACTACTTCAATCGGCATATTAGGTTGGTTTTCCTGAACCCTGAAACTACTTTGAAAAATTTTCTCTCTTATGAAATTGAGCTTATCAAGTTGATGTGTGATGGACCTCTCTCATGGATCTAGATTGTTGAACTGCCTAGTTCGATTTGTAAACCTTGCTTACTTTATCCAAATTATTTGAACTCATGTTTTTGTTGCCCCTAGAATGAAGTAAATTGTGTGAGGTTGCTCGTGTGTGGTGTTTTTATATGCTTTAATGTTATGGGTCTGAGCTTAATTGCACTAGTGCATAGTTTAGTTTAGTTTAGTTTTCGAGGAGTGCGAATTTGAATTCAAGAAGATGGACTGAGATTGGGCACGTTGGGATGTTCGGCGAGTTGGGTCGAGCTCGCCGAACCACTCAGCGGTTTGCCTAATATCTTCATCTCACATTTAATTTCTTATTACTTGCAATTTGTGTTCTGTAACTTTCGGCGGGAAGCCTTCTGTTCACCAAATGCATTCGATGACTCACCGAAAGGACTCTCCGATCGCCGTTTTGTTAAAATTTGCAAGTTAAGTCCTATCGGCGAGCTCGTCCTAGCTCACTAAAGCAACTTGGCGAATTGCCATTCTGTTCGGCGAGTTTTTATGCATTTGTAACCCTGTGGATTTCATTTAGTTGTTCTAACTTCTTCCAAATTCTTTGCAAGATTGGCAAGAACACCCCAAAAGAAAACAAAAGGGATTACGCTCAACGAGGGTGCAACTGCATCCAAGAGCAAGGTTGCTAAACTTTCCACAACTGGTGGGAAAGGCAAGGCCAAAGACAAGACCCCTGAATTATCAGATGCAAGCACTAACAGTGATTACTTTTATAGAAATGACCCCAACCAATCTGAAAGTGAAGGTGTGAATTCTGATGAGGATGATCTGGCGATAGCACGGAGGGCTAAACGTCGTACTAAGAAGCTGAATGATCCATTCATGATCAGGACTTCCCAGCAAACCACTACTACACCTCCAACCCTATATCAGGCAATGGTATTAACACCTCCATTACAGGAACCTCCACCTAAGTCTACGAATAGGGTAAAGGCTGAGGGGCTGAGGACGATCTTGGAAGAAAAATGTTTCCATAGACGGAGTAATCGATAGGCACCCTGAAATAATGGACAGCCTAAGGTACTACAAATTCCAAATCTTCACCAATGTCTGTGACCCTTACATTCCAAGCTAGGTAAGAGAGTTCTACAGTGCCTACAGTTCACTAATACCCCAGAAAAAGTAGCTAGCAACGGCCTTCGAAGAACTCGACTATGTGGTTGTTAGAGGAAGGAGGGTGAAGTGTGATAGTGAGGCGATCAACACAATCCTAGGCATGTCTACGAATATTAGGGATCACTGCCAGCACATGATCGAAAAAAACACCCACCAGAGTTTCATCAGCTGCAGCTCCTTCTGAATCAGATGCAATCCCAGCTCAGGCACCCTCAGTAACTCCTACACTGCCTATTGCTCCTCCACCTAGATTTCTGAACAGACTAAAAGGGGAAGGACTTTAGACTAGCATAGAGGAGAAGCTGCTATCTATGGAGGGTCTACAAGGCAAACATTTTGATGTGCTTGAAACTCTTTGATACCATGGATTCGAGCAGTTCACACTGCCCCGAGACCCTTACATTCCCTCCTGAGTAAGAGAGTTTTACACTACTTATGGGGAGTTTGTGCCTAAGAACAAGAAAAAGGCCAGTAAATTTAGACCGGTGAAGTCGGTCATGGTTAGAGGGAAGGAGGTTGAGTGCCACAACGAGCATATTAACGTTGTACTGGGTAGACCGCTATAATCTGTGCTTCCATACGAGGGGTTGCCTATTGTTCATTCCCTGGATGATTTGAAGGATTGGTTGGCTTCGATGATTTCTGACACCACCCTGAGGTGGATAGATGCGGGGGATCCCACTGAGAAGAGGGACTTGAACATCGCCTCCAGTTTTTGGTTTGGCTTCATCAGCAGAACTATCACGCCATCCCAAAAACCATCCTAAGGTGGCTTACCTTGGTTCTATCATGGCCAGGAGGCGGATCAACCTAGGACTACTGAATTCGAAGGAGATGGTCATGAGAGCCAAGAAGAGACTTGCCTCTCTGCCATTCCCGGTTTTGATCACTGAGTTATACCGGCGTGCAAGAGTACCCCGGGATCCTGCGAATGATATAGAGGTCATCAGTTCATCCTCTTCGGACATCCGGTGTATTGAGGCCAAGTTCACTCCAGAGGAGGTTGACAGGAGGAGAGCATCTCCAGCAGACACTTCTCTAGAGGTCATTATTCACTCATTACCAGCAGGGGCACCTTCGCCTACTCCGGCCTCTGAGCCCTCAGGTATACCCACTCCTTCTTCCTCTTCCTCACAGGCTCTAGGTGCTTCCTCATCCTCCCAGCCTGCCAGGATCACTCAGGCCATGATCATGAAGATGGGGCAGTTGACCTATTCAGTTGATGTGAGAGCTACCCGACTGGAGAGGTCTATTCCGAAGATGATCGACAGGGTCATACTAGCATCACTTAACCCCCTTTAGACTTCTGTTGATGCCTTGACAGTGAGAGTCATTGCTTATGAGAGCAGATAGGGGGAGGACTCTTAGGTGACGCCTTTAAAAGCTGAGATTGCGAGTTTGAGGAAGGACGTTGACTATTTTAATTGAATTGACTTTACTTCACCACTAGAGACTACTGAGGACAGGGATGCTCTTGAGACCTCGGGGATTCCTTCGGCCACCACCGGATATGTGTAGGGGGATGGCACAGCTCATGCCGAGTCGGATGTAGAGACCGACTAGGAGTTGATATCAGTACATGCTGAGGAGACACAGAAGAGCAGAGATGAGGGCATATTCAGAGACTTGCCAAATCTTATAGAGACAGTTATGCAGCCGGTGATCCAGACATTGTTGAATGAGACATCAATAGCAGCTCCTAGTGGATCTGGCATTTCTATTCCGTCTGAGGCTACTCCGGGCACTGATGCCCATATACAGACTGCTACACCAGCTACCGAGACCCCGACAGAGAGAGAGACTACATAGACAGGACCTTTCTTTACCTCCCTCTCTGTCTTATTATATTTTTACTTCTGGATACTTTTATTTGCATTTGAGGATATACGCTTTTTAATTATGGTAGGGTGAGGCCCATAACTTTTGTGTTGATAGTTGTGTTTTTTGTATATATTTGGGTTGTTCGGCTTTAAAATTGTGTTTTATCAGTTTCTATGGATGTTTGAGCTTGAGGCTCCTCTTATTTTATATTGAAAAATGATTTTAACCTGTCCAAAAATCTGAAAATTTTTCCCACCTCTTGTGTGATGAATGTGGTTGTTCTATTGCAAAATTTAAGTCTCGGTCCCGATCAATACCGATGACTTGAATAGTGCTCTCAATCTAACGAACATGAATGTGCGACTACGATGAGGCCAAATTAAATTGCATAGACAATATATGAACTCTTTGCATCTCATTTTGACTAGCCTAGTATCAAATCGAGTCTCTTGTAATGATTGTTGCACACTAGCGAAAGTGTGGAGTTTAGTTTTACTATAGTGTCGATACCTAGTGTGATGAGCTTACTTGTGAACTATGCATGATGCTATCTGTTGATATGATCTTAGGCAACTTTTACGAGTGTGAGCCAATTTGACATATACCTCTTTTGTGACTTACCTTGTGAGTGTTTGAACCGCTTTTGAACACCCCTTGAGTTTTCCCTTTTCTTTAGAAGAAACTTGATGGAAACAATGACCTTTCTTTATCAATCACCCATAATCCTCATGAAGTTGTGATTAATTGAATAGCCAACTTAGGACAAAAGTCTAAGTTGGGGTGTGGTTAAAAGATAGGGGAAAGACAAGAAGTGCAAGGAAAGTCTCCTCTTACCCATGGTTTTGAGAAAAATGGAATCCCTCCATATAAAAAAAATAGAAAAGAGAAACAAAACCAATGAAAAAGAAAGTTGTGGAATAAAGTACAAAAGAAATGGGGTTTCCAAACAATTCATGGGAAGCGAATAATTGGATGACCTATGATGCACTAATGAAAATGATGAAGGAAAAAGGAAAGAAAGTGTTGAGAGCACCACATTTCATGAGGATGAAAGTCACTAAGCCAAAATGACCATACCTTTGCAGTCAGCCCCATTAGAAGCGTTGAAAAGACCTTTTTGATCTTGAGTGAACTGAAACAAATGTTGATTGGAAAATTCGGGCAAACCTATGGGTGAAATTATGTAATATGTTCTTCTTTGTGAGTGTGAGCATTGCACCTGATTCCGAAGCTTTAAATTGTGAAACCATTATTTGAATATGGAATCATTCTTTGTGTGAGGGCATTTAAACACTATAGGTGAGCTTGAACTTGCGTTTGAGGCAAGTATTATGAGCATGAGATTCTTTGATATTGGTGAGTCACTACTTGAATCTTTGAGTAAACAATTGATCTTTGAATACGTAAATTGAGTCTTATTGTGTGCATTCATGATCGAGTCTTGTGTAGAAATGTTCAAGACACCCTTTTTGAATGGATGAACTCGAGTTTACTTGAGGACAAGCTAAAGTATAAGTTGGGGGTGTTGATGAGTCCACGATTTGGAATCATTTAGGGCTATATTTTGATGAAATTAGTGTCCTCAAATGCATGTTTTATCTCAATATCTGATGAAAACCTTTAAGTTTCAGGTATTTGAAGTTTGAGGGAAAGCATGGACACGATCGAGCAAAAAGGAGCAAAAGAAGCTAATAGAACGGAGAAATGAAAATCTGCGAACCGCTGAACTCATTCGGCAAATTGCCAATAGATCACATATTCCCCTTTTATTACACTATGTTGAGTCCTCAAAGAAAGGAGCAAATCGGCAGTGAAAGGAGCAGTCGGCGTATTGTCGAGCGACTCCGCGAAGCAGTGCTACATTGCCCAATGATCCAGGACACAAAGATGCTGAAGGCAACTGATGAAAGGCAACGAAGTCGACCAAATGGCGGATTGTCAGTGCATCGGCAATCCCGACTAACATTTTCGAAAGATCCTTCAGAGCATATTTTCTGGAAACTATAAATACTAGTTCAGTTTTTATTCTTAGGAGTGAATTTTACCTTGTTTTATCTAGATTTTAGATTATTAAGTGGGAGACAGAGTTTTGGAGATATTCTCTCAGTTTTGGAGAGGGTTTTGAAGAACTTGGAGTTTTCAAAGGGTTTCAAATTCAAGGAATTGGACTTGGGTCTCTTGGATTCTTCACATTTGGCTTGTTTTGAGACTTTATCTTTCATACCAATTGATGGAAACTGATATTGGTATACGTCTTTATCTCTTTTACATGCGTAGCTAAAACCCCAATTCTTAGGGTGTGATTTTGTGAATATGGGTTAGATTAGTTGTTGGGTCTTGCTTGATGATAGTCTATTCGTAGTTTAAATGTGATTTTGTTTAGTGGTTGTGGATGAACTTAATGAGGTTGTAGTTGCAAATATAATCTCATATATGTGCTTTCGGCTTGCTTGAGAGAAAGGTCATAAAACTAAGACCACTAAATTGATGGCCATGTGAGTGGGTCGACATGAGGTTTAGCTCGAGAGAGTGAACCCTAGTCCCATGTCCACACACTCAACTCGAGAGAGTAAGTGGGTTAAGGACGAACGCATTTGAAATGGGGTAAGTTGCTCAAGAGAGAGCTTATCCCTCTTAAAGTCTAGCCTAGTCACAAATACACAATGAATTCACTATCAAAAGCATGTACCCAATGATTTAGTCTATCTCGTATTCATATCACATCCCAAGAATCCCTTCTCCAAACTAGTTGTTTTCCTTATTTTCACTGTGTTAGTTGTTTCTTGGTTACAAACCCCCATTTGATACTTGACGTTTGCGTCACCCTTTTTAATTAGTTATGTTTTCATTCGCTAAAGTCTTTAGCTCTTATTAGCCTTAGCACTTTCACCCTTAACCACTAATTCTCATGCCCACTCCCTTGGGACTCAACCCCAACCCTTGGTTGGGTTACTAAACTAATGTACGATCGTACATACTTGCATAGAAAGTTTCGTCTTGATTACGCAAATATCAGGTCCTCCTTAAGGACCCTTGGTTGGTCCTTGGTGGGTTGTACCTTGATGTTTAACCCTTATAACCCTAATTATAATTACGGGAAGTCATTTTGCAACCTTCAACCCAACATCAAACTCAAAATCTCACACGTAAAGCTCTAGTTTCCGTTAAGCTCTAGCTTCGTCTTACTAGTTTTCTGGGATTTTACAGTGTGAACCTTAATGTGAATACCGTGACTTCTAAATGAAAGGATTTTACAAGAATGAAGCCTCCCTAGTTTCTTGGTTCCAAGGTGGAAGAGGATCCCTAAAGGTTTGTTGATGCGGTTTGTAAAATACTTAATGCTATGGCGGGGTCTTCAGAGGAGAAGGTGGAGCTAGCCGCCTACTTCCTAAAAGATGTAGCTCAAGTTTTTTATGAACAATGGAAAGGTGATAGGCCAATAAGTATGGGTCCCAAAGATTGGGAGGTATTCAAGGAAGCATTTCTGGAGAGATTCTTTTCCTAAGAGTTGAGGGAACGAAAAATGCAAGAGTTTATAAACCTTCGACAAGGGGGTATGAGTGTGAAAGAGTATGCTCTTAAGTTCACCCAACTTTATAATTATGCTCTAACCATGGTGGGGACTCAAGGGCTAGAATGAATAAATTTTTCATGGGAGTGTCTGAATCGGTAGTCAATGGATATCGTTCAGCAATGCTTATCCCAAGTATGAATATTTCAAGTCGTATGGTTCATGCCGAACAAATTGAGGAGCAAAAGCTCAAGAAAATGAATAGGGAGGTAAAGAAGGCTAGAACTGGTGAAGGGAACTTCTCCAATGCTAAGTCCGATGAACAAGGTCGTCAAAGGTTCAAACAAAGGTTTCCCAATCAAGGCTTATCTAGTGCTCCCCCAAGGAACAACAATGATAGGGGCACCAACCCTAGACCTCAAGGAGGCAATACTGGTGGTTCATATGTTGCTAGGCCTAATTGTGCAAAATGTGGTAGAAAACATGAGGCAAAATTCATAGTTGGTTCGGATGGGTGCTATGGTTGTGGAAAGAGCGGCCACAAGATGAGAGATTATCCAACACTAATGACAAAGGCAAAAGAGGGCAAGCAAGATCCACCAAGTAGTTCAACCTCTAATGCTCAAAAGCAAAACTTTATGCTCTCTAATCCCGAGGTGCCCACGAGATCTGTCCGAATGTGGTGACCGGTATGTTACAAGTCTACTCTATTGATGTTTATGCTTTGTTAGACCCCCGTGCCACTTTGTCCTTTGTTACACCTCTTGTGGTTATGATGTTTGAAATACTCCCCGAATTGTTACTATAGCATTTTTCGGTTTCTACTCCGGTTGGTAACTCGGTAGTGGAAAAAAAGTATACACAAGTTGTCCTATTTCTTTGTCTCACAAAGTGACGATATGCTATTTTAAGGCAATGAAAATCATCCATTATCTGCTATGAATTTCCCAGAAGTCATCAAGAATATGTCTAATAGATCATATATGAAGGTCGTAAATTTTTAGGTATGATTAGGGTTAATGGAGATGCTATTTGTTCTCATCCGTTATTTACTTTTTACAAAATGCAATCTTTTGTGTCTTGTACTTATTAGTTATTTTATATGAGAGCTAGTTTTAATAGGTTGACAAAATTCTAATCTATATAGAATGAGTGGGCTATACAAAGAAGTAGGAAGTGTTAGTGTTTCTTCTCTTTCTCTCTGTTAAATCCTTAAACTTCAGCTCTTTGTATTCTATCAAGTTCAATTTCTGATTGGTGTTTTATATGTTGTCTAATTCATATATTCGAACATTATTTAGCTTCTAAGATTGTCCCAAAAGTCATCCATAACAACTCCTTCAGATCTATCATAAAGCTTGGAGATGGTGTAAGTTCTCATTCTATCAGATTTTTTTAATCATAACAATCTGTTTTGTGTCATACTTCTCAGTCATTGTATATGACTGATTGTTTTTATGAATCGACACTATTCTAATTAATCTAGAGTGAACTAAATAGAGCAGTGATTGGTAGATGGTCATTAGTTTTAGACATTGATTGAAAGAATACACACTAGCTATCCATTATCATTCCCCACTACAGTAGCTTCTCTTCTGTTCATAGATTATCATGTAATTTCAGACACAATATGAACACATGTTTAGGTTCAGCCATATAATAACATGTTAGGTTCCTCAGTGGTACTTTACTTATATATCCTCTGAGTTATAAAAAGCTCGAGTTATCTTAAATATACCATCCTCAACTACCTGATCTATGATCTCATGTTGTCCCCAATATTTCCTCCTGTTAAAATTCTTCCTCACCATCCAAGAAGCTTTGTTAGGAATTTTAATGTTGTCTAATATCTGCTTCCTTATGTAATATGTAAGAACTAAATCTATTGTTCTTTTTCCTCCTATTCGTTTGTTCTTTGTTATGATTTTTGTTGATATGACGAACAAGTAACAGCATTTGTGACATGTGTGTTAGTATATTTAAGAGACTGAATGGTGGATTAGCTTCTTTGAGGCCATTTATGTTTTCCCTTTTTTTCATCTATATTGTTGGGTTAGACCTTAAAAGATAAAACGTATGTGGAGTGTATAAGTAGAAAGTTGTTTCTTGTTCGCTATATTTGCACTACTCCTTCACCATTTTTTTTATAATTGAAGAAATGTTTTTTAAATTTCCAGTGAGCTTTACAATATGAGGGTAAACTACACAATTATGTCCCTCCTCATCATCTTACTCTATCTGAAAACAGATTCAAAACTTTGAACAAAATCAAAACTTTGATGATAAACACTATACCTACGTTCAACTAATACAGAATATTCATAGGGAGCAAATGAAACTGAATAGTTGATGGATATGTCTCTCTTCTATACATATTGAGAACTTCATATGATGGAGTAGTATCTCTTTGGTAGATGCTTTGTTCTGAATATTCTTGTATGATCTTATACATAGTGCTTAAATTGATGTTGCAAAATCAGCCTTTAAAATAATCTCTTTCGAATGGTTACCTCACCAGTATTATTGCACCCAATACAATTCTAAGCTTATTCTGGGATTCCCCGGTTCCGTTTCTGCCATCTTAATAGTCCATTCCATATGTCTCATGAGAATTAGATGTGTTTTGAAGAGCAAATTTTGTAAACCTCAGGCACTGTTTTACATTGAACACTAGTTTCATTCACATTAAGACCCCAACTTATTAATCGATCTCATGTTCTCAGCTTACCACAAATACTTAACCATAGAATCAGATTTTTTCGTGGTTCTACTACAATATGGTATAAATTTTTTCTCAAAGATACCTTTGGCGTCTCACCCCCTTTAGTTTTTATTTCATCTTTGATACAAAAACACCTCAGCCTTAACCATTGTTTATTTGCTTCAGAATCTTTATTCACTCAAATACTCCAAAAAGTGATTTTATGATTCGAGTATCTTAGCGTGCATGAGATACCACTATCTTTTAGGTTTGTCAACCCCCTCTCAAACTTGTTTGATTAATGTATTAGTTCTTGGCCCTTGAATATATTTTTAGTAGTTGCACCTTTTCTATTTTTGTACTGAAATATTTTTTATCTAGATTCTATTGTCTATAGGTAATATTATGTCACCTAATAAGAAATGGATGCAACTTATTCATAATATACTTGATTATGCTTATATACATGGGGTGGAAAGCTTTCTAAATTATAGTTTTACAAGATTGAGGGAAGCGAATGAAATAAGATGTCCATGTGTCAAATGTTGTAATGCAGTGTATCAAACATGAGAGACTGTTATATCGCCTTTAATAGTACATGGAATAATTAAAAACTGTACCTTTTTTTAATCACCATGGAGAAATGGCAGGTGAGACAGAAGAATTAGGTTTTGAATCTATAGATGATGATGATAAAATTGGCGAGAATCATGAGGAGGATGAAATACATGACATTCTCACACATTTACATCATGTGTTTAATGTAGATAATATGAATATTGGCGATGATGATGTTCTAGAGGAGGACCCAAATCCTGAAGCAAAACGATTTTATAGTCTTTTAAAGAATTGAGATACACCCCTGTACGAAGGATCAAAATATTCAAAACTTTATACTTTTGTGAAAGTTCTTATTATTAAAAGTATTGGTCATTGGAGTAATAACTCATTTAATATGCTATTGAAGATGTTAAAGAAAGATTTCTTGCCTGATGAATCAAACTTGCCAAATTCATATTACAAAGCAAGGAAGCTAATTAAAAGCTTATGGCTTTCATATGATCGGATCAATGCATGTAGGAATGATTGCATGCTATATTGGAAGAATGACAAGTTTGTTGATTCTTGCAAAATTTGTGGCGCATCTAGATGGAAGGAGGATAAACATAATGGGGAAACAAAATATAAAAAGGGAAAAAGATACCATACAAGATCTTACGCTATTTTCCTTTAAATATAAGACTTTAAAGATTGTTTATGTCCTTAAAAAAATCTCCTTTAATAAGATTGCATCATGAAAACAAAGCTAATGATGGAATTATGAGGCATCTGGTTGATTAGAAATCATGGAAAAATTTGATGAACTTCATCAATCATTTCTTGTGGAGCCTCGTAATGTTAGTCTTGGACTTGCAACTGATGGTTTTCAGCCATTTGGATGTTCTAGAACTCCATATAGTATTTACCATGTGGTAGTCATCCCTTATAACTTACCACCATGGTTATATATCAAACAGGAAAATTTTATTTGGTCAATGCTTATTCCCAGTCCTGGAAGTCCTGGAGATGCAATAGATGTTTATCTCCAACTTTTGATTGAAGAATTAAAGGAATTATGGGAAACTGTAGTTTGTACACTTGATGCGTCCACTAAACAGAATTTCACCTTGCATGCTGCTTTATTATGGATCATTAATGACTTGATCTTATGGAAATTTATCAGGTTGGAGTACAAAAGGAAAATTGGCTAACCCATGTTGTATTCGAGAAACTTCCTCAATAAGATTGAAATATGATTAAAAAAAAGCGGTGTTATATGGGTCATAGACGCTTTCTTCCTCTTAATCACAAATTGAGGAATGATAAAAAGTCATTTGATGGTACTGTAGAGGGGAGATTACCTCCAAATACATTATCTGGTGATGACATACTTGATCAAGTGACTGATTTAGATGGGTTACTACTAACTAATGATCAAAAGAAGAAGGTTAAAGTATCACATGATAGTAGAGGTGATAATTGGAATAAGAAGAGTATATTTTTTGAACTTCCATATTGAAAAACTTTGTTGTTGCGGCATAATTTATATGTGATGCACATTGAGAAGAATACATGTGATATTATTTTGGGAAAAATCTTAAATATCAAAGGCAAAACAAAACACACCTTACAGTCGTTTGGACTTGCAAAAATTGAATATCAAGAGAGAATTACATCCAAAAAGAGATGGAGAAAAATATGAGTTACTGACAACATGTTTCACGTTATCTTCTATAGAGAAGCATAGGTTTTTAAGATTTTTGAAGGATTTAAAGGTTCCAGATGGATTTTCATCAAATATTTATCACTGTATCAATAAGAAAGTTCAAAAAATCTAAGGATTAAGAAGTCATGATTGTCATGTTCTTCTTCAACATTTAATCCCACTTGCCATACGTAGTATTCTATGCAATGAAGTGGGTGAGCCGCTACTTGAGTTGTCAATCTCCTTGGAGGAAACTTCTTAAAACTTGAGGAGTTGGAAGAAATGGAAGCACAAATTCCTGAAACTCTATGCAAGTTAGAAAAGGTTTTCATTCCTGCATTTTTTTATGTCATGGAGTTGACGAGCCTACGATTTGGACTCATTTAGGGCTTTACGTGTATAGATTTAGTGTCCTTAAATGCTTATTGTGCCAATAACTAATGTAAAATCCCTGATTTTCAGGCATTTGGATTTAGGAAGGAAGCATGGACACTAATGTGAAAAAAAGGAACAAAGCGAGCTAAAGGAATGAAGAAATGAAGTCCTGGTGATCGGCGATATCACTCGGCGAATCGCCAAGTTGCCACGCTACCACCTAAAGTTACAAAATGCTGGAACTAAAGTGGGGTAACTTCGGCGAGCAACAGTTCTATTCGGCGAGGGATGACCAGGTCACCAAAAGTGTTGAGGGAGATTCAAACAAGTGCTGATAGGCGAGATAGAAGGAAATAGGCGACTCGTGGAATCATCCGGAGATCCCAAGCTGGATCGCCTAAACTTACAGTAGCTAGACCAAGAAGAAGTGAAAAATGAAGGCTAGATGAAGAACAATCGGCGAGTCACCAAAATGTCAGTGAAACCCGACTTACCTCACCGATTAGTCTTAAACAGTCACACATCAGACATGTTTAAATTGATTTTTTCTAGAGAGAGAAAGCATTCAGAAAACATTAGGAACAACAGATTGAGAGAAAGACCACTGCTAGATGCGATTCCATAGTGATTTTAGCAAGATTTTCTTCAAGATTTTGTAATAGAGGAGATTTTTTACTATGATTGGCTAAAACCCTCTTCTTGGGATTTTGACTATGTAACCAATTGTTGAGTTTTACTAAGTGGGTGTCATTGATTTGCAAATAATGGTGTTAAATTGAAGTGGGTCTGATTTGCTGCTGCGTTTTGAGGTCATCTTTCATGATTAATATATCAAGTTCAGTGTTTTGTGCTTGCTCGAGAGAAAAGTGCAGAACCAAAGTCGCAAATTCATTATCCTTAGTAGTGGGGCTCCATGATTTCAGCTTGAGAGAGAGTGAAACATGGAATCTATCCTTTGTATCTAGCTCGAGAGAGTGGATTTGATGAGGACGAGGGCTGTGAATCTTCTGTCTAGTGTTGAAGTTCGAGAAATTCGACATAGATAAGGTAATTGTTCGAGAGAAAATTGCTTTAAACATAGTCCTACCTACCCACGACAAGTTACCCCACTGTGAGCATCACTGTTCATCCACTAAGTTGAATTCAATAATTGGTTGGTCAATTCCCTGAGAGTTACCTCTCTATTTAATTGTCTCGAGATAAGTGCTGAATTGGATTGATAATTCTAACCTAAAATCTGAAGTTATAACTGTAACACCCCGGAAACTAGTAGACCAAACTAGAGCAAAGCTAGGGTTCTCAGGTTTGATGAATGTGAAATACAGTCGTAGATAAGACTGTATCTACGAGGGGTTTAGTGGTTGAACGTCAAGCTACATATTAGACCTAGTAGCATAGAAGACCATTTAGAGTTTGGTTGAGCATGGGAAGGGCAAGTACCAAGCCAAAAATTGTAAGCCTAAGCCAAGGGGCCAAGGCTGCCCAACGTCAGCAAGCTACTGCCTAACGGTTCACAACCAACTTCACGACCAGTTTTCTTGACCACAGTCCCTAAAGGAGTCTGTGAAGACCCCTTAGTCTCAAGAGAGGAAAGGCCTTGAGGTCAAGCTACTGCCCTAAATCGACGAGCCACTTCACGATCCGTAGTTTTGACCACAAGTCAAAGTGGTCGTGAAGGTGCCTTAGAGTTTTAGGGGATTGACAAGTTGGGGGAGCCACTGGTCAAGGGACCACGGGCCATGGTACCCTTGACGAGTCGTCACAGTCGCTGTTGTGCCTGGACGGGGCTGCCTAGTTGAGGGGCTTTTAGGTAAAATCCTATTCGACTAGTTTAAAGTAGGGGTGGCTTGTATTTGTTATATACACCTATATATATAGTTTTAAGTCATTAGCCCCCATGTCTAAGTAATTTTACATTAGACCCAAATCAAAACCCCAAATCACTCCTCTATCAAATATTTCTCTCTATAAGAAAAACCTCCATTAAAGAAGAAGCTAAAGGTTGAAGCTAAGGTCAAGAACAAAGACTCCATTGCTAAAAGCTTGTGATAGGGTTTTGATTAAGGTATGTTTAGATTTTCATCTATGGGTACTTCCACCCATAGAGTCCCCTAGAATTTTGCCTAATTTGTAAAGAAGAACCCCAATCAAGCTAGGGTAACTTCAGATGTATGGGTTTTAGGTGGGTATGATTCCAATAGGTTGGATAATACTAATATATGGTTATTTTAGTGTTGATTCGTTATATTATGAAGAATTTATGTGAATTCCTTGTTTACCCATAATTTTCAAAGTATGTGGGTTTATGCCTTTTGATGAGAAATTGATGGTTCTTGATAGATTTTCTAGAATTGTCACCATGAATAGGGCTTATCCAAGAATGGGAATATTAAATCAAGAATTGAACTAGACTTATGCATGTATGATAGAACACGAATTGAAATGATGGAATTGGGACTATATGATGAATTATGCTAGAGCTGCCTATGATTAAGGATTATGTCTATATGTCTTGTGATCTAAACTAGTATGTTGATTGTGGAATAGAGCTTGAAAGTAAGGCTTGAAGTCATAATGTTGGTCACTAGGGCTTAAAGAGGAAGTCTAATATGATGAACTAGCTTGCATAGATTTTATACACAATATAGATAGAATGATGGTGGAAGGAAATTACACACATGACCTACCTAGAACTATATGAATGCATGTATGTAGAAGGTGAAAGGTTAATCACCTAAAATTAATCATACTTGTTATAATAGAATAGCTTGAAGTTGAGTCTTATGATTCCTTCATGTATAGTTGAATAATGTAGCTTGGGATGGTAAATCTCATGATATCTTGGGATTGAGGAATCAAGCTCTCCTAAGGTTAGCTTGAACTAGCATTGATAGGATGATTTTCATGGTATCTTGCATTAGTATAGGCATAGTAGCCTAGAATTGATGATTTATACTCTCCTAAGGGTAGCTTGAACTAAAATTGTTAGAATGCTTTCATGGTAGCTTGACTTGGTTAGGCCAAGACCATTTAATGGTAGCTTAGGATTGAGACACCATACTCTCCTAAGGATAGCTTAGGGTTGTGGATTCATATTCCCCTAAGGGTAGCTTGCATCACATTGAATGTTTGCATGGTAGCTTGGTTGGGATACTTGTATCCTTCCTTGGATAGCTTGGATTGCATGATAGGGTGATTTCTATGGTAGTTAGGTCTAGCATAGTAGTATGTTATTCTTTGATAGTCTAGAATGATAAATAGAAAGCATTGAGTAAGCTAGCCTAAAGGAGTACTTAGTGTGAGTGGTTTTATGGGATGCCATTCATACATGGCACAATTATGATTTGAAGTTACTTTATGAAGTGTCCTCTTATGTGATGTATGCTAGCATGGATTGCTGCTATAGTTTCCTTCCATAATATGATTGACTTAAGTTGATAGTTCCTTGTCAATATGAAGTAGGTCAATAGTGACACCTAGAAATGGTAAATATGAATACAGCGACTTCAAGGATATGCTTAGTGTGTGTAGTATTATGGGATTCCCCACATGTATTGTTTTTATGACATGAAAACCTAGGTCTTGACTATAAAGGTGGACTATGACCAAGAATGACCAAAGAGAGATACTTAGCTTTGATAGTATTATGGGATGTTATTCTTGCCTTGCACAAGTATACTTGGAGGTGGCTTGTAAAGTAGTTCTCTTGTATATGATAGACTAATGGTTGAAGGATGTAAATATGAAAGTTTTAGTTAACACTATGCTATAAACATGATTTATCATTTATTCTCATTTAATATGTCTTATATTGACTTGTGATGATAATATGCTTATGTTCGAGATTATATTATGACTATGTCATTGTCTCTTATGCTTATGTCTTATGTTGACTAACCAATTGAGATGCTTTATGATGTTGTGCTAGCTTTTATACTTGGTACATTTTGTACTAACGCATATTGCCTACTTTCTAATCAAATGTAGTATGTTGGGAGATTGAGTTACTTGAAGGCTAGGTTCCTAAGGTGCAAGAAGACTTGAAGAATTGGTGAGTCCTCATATGTTCGAGGACAAACCCAATATGTTCGTTTTATGTCATTTCTTATGTTTTATACTATATATGGGTTGTGTCCCAAGAATTTTATTCATGTCATTCATAGATGGGTTTAGACAAAGGTTTTAGTAAAGACTTCCCCTTGCTTATGAAAAATGCTTTTCGATTGTATGGTTTAACGAAAGTTTTAAATTTTCCCTACTTTTCTCTAATCTTATGTTATGATGATGCTAAAGGCTTGTATGCGACCCCTTCGGGGTCAAGTACTCCATGTTACGTCTAGGGGGTACCCCTGGGTCGTGACAAACTTGGTATCAGAGCAAAAGGTTTAGAATGGTTCTACGATTGTCTCAAACCAAGTCTAAGTAGAGTTTTATTCATGGGTGTGAGTCACGACACATTTATGAATAGGAGGCTATTGGATGCGTAGGAAAAATCTCACTTCTTCATTTTCTTAGTCGTGCCATAGAGTTTGGCTTTAGTAGGCCCTTTTTTCTAATCCGTGCCCGTTAATGACCCTCAAATTGGGAATGTCACTCTTGCAGATTTTAAGAGTTCTATGCAATTGTTGGCTCAAGCCTTGATGGCGTAAGCCAATAGAGAAGTGGTGGCTCCGACAAATCCTATAAGGGGGATGAGTTCTTTTAGGATAAGGGAGTTCTTGAGGATGAACCCTCCGGAGTTTAGTGGCTCCAAGGTGGAAGAGGATCCAAATGGGTTCATAGAAGAGGTTTATAAGACACTTGCTATCATGGGGGTACTTTCTAGAGAGAAAGTGGAACTAGCCGCTTACCAATTGAAAGATGTTTCTCAAATTTGGTATGAGCAATGGAAAGATGCTAGGCCGGTAGAGGCGGGTCCTATAGAGTGGGGAACTTTCAAGTTGGCATTTCTATATAGGTTATTTCCCCGGGAGTTGAGGGAAGCCAAAGTTGAAGAATTGATCAATCTTAAGCAAGGTGATATGAGTGTTGATAAATAATTTTTGAAATTCACCCTTTTGTCTAAGTATGCTCCATTTATGGTAGCAAGTCCGAGGTATATGATGAATAGGTTTGTGACGGGAGTGCCCAAGCTAGTGTCAAACGAATGTCGTACGAATCCCACAGGGAGCAATACGTGTTTCAAATTCAATTGGGAAGTATGAACATGGTCAAATCAGTCATAGGAATAAAAATTATCAAATAAAAACATCATTCAAATTAGGGGGTGACACGAATGTCAAATGGGGTTTTGGTTTTGATTAACAGCTACAAACAGTCACAAACAATACGAATTAACAATAATGAGACGGGTTCTTGGGATGTGATTGATTATAGGCTAATATAACATATGAATAATTGCAACTATTAGTAAATAGCTAGATATTAGTTAGTAGGCTAGGCTATAGTGGAGGTAAATTTTCTCTCGAACAATTTCCCCGAATCAAGTGATTTCTCTCGAACATCAACAAGTATGCAAAATAAGAGCAGCTCACACCTTAATCCATTCACTCTCTCAAGCTAAATGTGTGGGATTGGGTTTAGGATTCACTCTCTCGAGCAGAACCCAGGTCAACCCAATACCCACAAACCATCAATCAATAATTTTAGTTTGAAAACTTCTCTCGAGCAAGCCAAGAACACAAACATGGAACTGCATTTGCAACTATAATTCTTAAATTAAACCACAATTAATGATTAAAGTCACTTCTAAATAACATTTAAACTAACAATTAGCAATACCCATAAGCTAAATCAGCCCATAATTACATAATCACACCCCAAGAATTGGGATTTTAGCTAGACATTATAAAAAGGTAAAAACCATTACCAAATTGACTATCCATCAATTGGGAAAGAGTAATTTCGTCCTTACAATGCTCCAATTTGATGAACCTCAAAGACCCACTTCCAATTTATCAAAAGTGAATTTCTTCAATCCTTCAAAGCTAAGGAAAAATAGAGAAAACTGCTCAAAAACTTAAAAAATAGATTATTCTCCAAAGTAAAATTAATTCCTCAGTGATAAGTGATACTAAACTAAATGTTCAAAAACGTATTTATAGTCGCCAAAAATGTGTTGTGAAGAGTCACTTGGCGAAGTAAGGCGGGCTCACCGAACCACTCGGCGAGCCTCCCTTTGTTCTTTTCCATCGCCCTTTTGCCTTAGTACTCAACATCCTCAAGGTCTGTAACTTTGGGCAATCCATCTTGGCTTCGCGGAATCACTCGGCGATCCACCGACTGCTCATTTTCATCACCAACTTGGTTCTTTCCTTCAGGGCTTGGAACATTGTAACTTTAGGCGGTCTGATGAGCCACTCGGCGACACATCGAGTGCTCTTGGCGATCATCAGGCTCGCCCTTCGTCATTCCTTCGACTTGTCTTGTTCCTTTTTGCTTGTTAGTGTCCTTGCTTTTTTCCTCAATCCATATACTTGAAAATCAAGGATTTAACATCAGTTATTGACACATATTAAGCATTTGAGGACACTAAATCTATGTAAACAGAGCCCTAAATGAGTTCAAATCTCGGACTCATCACTCATCCACTTTGGACCCATGAAATTTTAATAGATTCATCCTTGTGAAATACCTTACTTTAGTTTCCGTTGTACCCATAATTAGGTTCACGAGAGCTATAACCTTCTTATTGGTTTGAGTGGTCATAGTTTGAGCCAATACTTGGAAAACGGCACTAAACTCGACATGTGACACTTGCTCGGCGAAAGGATCAACCAGAGCTTTATAAACTTTGGGTTCCACATTGCCACCAACATTCCTTCTCACGAGAGCTTTTTGAAGAGGCTTATTCTGAAAAACATTAAAAATGAGTCAGGAGGAAGACCTTTATAGAGTTCAACTCTATCACACAACTTTAGAGTAATAAAAGAAGTTATGTTTCCTAAACGCCTTGTAGCCTCCTATTCATAAATATGACACACTTCACACTCAAGGACAAACCTCTGCTTGATGTGGTATGTCAGGCTCCTAGAACCTTTATAACTTGACTCTCTAAATACCAAGTTAGTCACAATCTAAAGTACACCGTAGAGGTGACATGACAAATAAGACCCCATGATGCCTTAAACAAGCCACTTGACATAAGAATGACACTATGAATATCAAATAACGAGAATACAACATGAGAATGAGATATAAGTCTCAAAACTCTTTCAACTCATAAGGAAAATATCATGAGAGGACATGACTAAAATAATGCGGAAATCTACTTTGTCTGACAAAGCCTTCTACTAACATAGATGTTGTTAGGAGAAACCCCTAAACCATGTACAAAGTGTGAAAACTGTAAGAGTAAAAGCAATAAAGACATATGGCGGCAAGGTCCCTGAAACATCAGGACTCACCAAAGTCTGAAGTTGTTCAGCAATCCAACCTATCCTCGACGAATGGAAGAACGTCGGATCATATATTATGAAACAATATATGCATCAATACTTCGAATGTATCAAGTATGAGGAAATTGCATAAACGTCAATGTGGTAATACAATAAGTTCAAAACATAATAATGTGTGACCAAGTAAAACGTATTAAAACTTAACAAGCCAAAACAATAAATCACGGAACAATGTCAATGCAACATTTGAAAAGTAATAAGAAAGCTTAAATCAAATCATTTAGGAAGTCATAAAAACTTTTAATAAAAACATAGTTCTTTTGTAGGATATTTTACCATTAACCGACATAAACCATGTGAGCTGTGACATGAAATCAATGTCTTTCCCACGATGAAAAAAGATTGTCCTACTTGCCAAGGTAAGGACCATACAATCTAGCATAGGTGGATCCACTAGCTATATCTTTCTAAGACAAATCCTATGTGGGCATGTAGTTAGGAACAAGAAAATTGCTTCTAGAGACCTGACCTCTACTAACAGTGGAAACTTCATTCCAAAGTCATCTCGGGGGCATGTAAAATTCCAATGGAAATAAGAATACTCATAATCATATCATAGTACTTGGAATAATATCAATCCAATCATAAACTTCATATCATAAAACAGCTCCTTTCAAAATCATGATTTCATAATTTGTTCATAAAGACACTTATCTAAGCATATAAACTGTAATCATCTTTCATTATGAGAAAATATTTCATAAATAATTTGATACTTTATCTAAGAACATCTTTTATTCATAAATTACTCAATTTTATAATGTATGCATAATTTCATAATCATAACATAGGCATATATCATGAGCCCATATAAAATCATTGAAAAACATGTAACTAAATTAAATCATGCATAATAAGATCAAATATAGATAACTGAATCATAATTAATTGATCTCATAAAGAATCACATGAATTCATAGAATGTTGGGTAGAATTCGAAGGAGAAATTGAGTTTCTTATGGGAATCAATGCATAGAAAGAATCCATTGATGAAGTTCCCATATATCTTGGGAAAATAACCCTAAATTTCAAGAGGAAGAGATCATGGAGTTTGAAACCCTAGCTTTTCCTTGAGAGCCTTAAGAGAGAATTGAAGAAGATGAAATTGAGAGAATTTAACGATTCGAGTGATTTGGGAGGGAATAGGCAGATTTTAAGAGTATAAGTAGTTATAGGACTTATTTATAGGGTCAAAATATAGGTGTATAAAGGATAAGAAAAAGATCCAAATTACCTTGATTAAAGACTGTCGAACAGTCTCTACGGACTGACCTACGGTCCATACAACTTCCTACGGACCGTACTGGTTGTTCGTAGAACCAATTATTAGGGATCAATATTCTGAAAAAATTTCAATGGACCCTTCCTACGGGTCATCAAAACTTCTACAACCCATAGGGCCCACTATTAGAACCCAAAATCAAATCCAAGATTTTACTAAGTCTAAATCACTTCGACGAATACAGTTCGTATGACCCACACAATCTTCTATGAACCATCATATTGGTTCATAGGAAGTAATATGGGACTTGACAATTTTCAAAATTTCATGAATTCTTCTACGACCCCTTTCTATGGACGGTTGAACCTCCTACAGACCGTAGACATGCGCGTAAAATTGGCACCAAATCAATTTTTCAACTTTTCCTTTCCATTTCAACACACAAATTTCCGAGGTGTTAAACAAGCTAAATCATGAAAAAAATAAAAACACTTAGTACAATGTGGATTAAGATAGAAGAAGAGTGACTCCTTACCTAGGAAGAAAGAAATCAAAGAAGATGGAGAATGGTCAGGATCAACTCAATTTCGATCAAGCTCAATCTGTATTTCTTCAACTCATTCATAGTAGCACAAAAGACCACCACCATAGGATAAAGTCAGTGAGGAAAAGCGGAGATGAAGAACAAGGAGGAGACGAGAAAAAGTCAATCAAGTTTATGAAGACCCTTCGAGAACATTCTAGACTTTTGTATCCTTATTGTATTTCCATATTTTTTAATATTTTTGAGATGGATCAATTTTGGTGCATTTCATTAATGTTTTAACCGAGAAGGGCCTAAAATACCTATTAACTATGCGAATTGGTACAAAATTATGCTTCATCTACCTATCAGGATTACAATGCTCATGACGCCAACCTTTTGGCTCTTTTTTACCCTTATCTTTAACAATTTTATATATAATCCTAATTCACAAATTCATTAAATGTTTCACTATCTAATTGGCTACACTAACACGCCTAAAGTAGATGGTCAAGACTTCATGAATGAAGTTGCTGCCATTAGAAGGATTCATCATGTCAATGTGGTTGGACTCGTGGGGTATAATGTTGAGGGAACAAAGTGTACTCTTGTATATGACTTCATTCCCAACGGATCAATCAACAAGTATGTCAACACATGTCAAGAAGGAAGTCATATGTTAAGTTGGTAGAGGAAGTATGACATTATTCTTGGAGTGGCTTGAGGAATTTCATCCCAAAGATTTCTGAGTTTGGGCTTGCGAAATTATATCCAACAGGTAATAGCATTGTGAATCTCACAGTTGCTCATGGAACGATTGGATATATTGCTCTAAAGTTGATCAACAGAAGCATTGGATCAATCTCTTACAAAGCTAGTGTTTACAACTTTGGGATGTTGCTAATGGGAATGTTGGACTTAAAGAAAAATGAAGATGAAGATGAAGAGGATTCCACCAATATTTTCCTAATTATATTTATGATAATTTTAGCAAGGGGAAGGATATTGTGGTGGGTAAAGAAGCAAATGATGATGAAAAGAAGATGGCTATAAAATTGAGTTTAGTTGCATTATGGTGCATACAAGCAAATTCGATACGACACCCTTCGATGAGTAGGGTATTATTAGAAATCCTTGAAGGTGAAGTTGAAGTGCTAGAAGTACCTCCTCAACCTATTCAATCTCAGCCGATTATTCATTTGATCATAGGAAGTTGTATGACATTTTTTTATGATCCAATGGGTATTTTGTGGTCTTTTTAATTAGTTTAATTAATTGTTAGGATAGTGAATAGGATAGTGACACGCCATTAATTATTTTGTTAATTATGGTTATATATTGAAACCATTAAAGATAAGGGTAAAAAAGAACCAAAATATTGATTTTAGAGACATTTTAGGCCCGATAGGTGGATAAAGGACAATTTATACCAATTTGTATAGCTAATGGGTATTTTAGGGCTTTTTTGGATGTTTTAATTGGTCCATTTCTTTTATGTTTAGAGTACTTTTCTTTTGTTTTAATCTAAAATGGATCAGTGGATCCGACTTTGAACTAAAAATAAAAGTTTTTTAAAGGAGAAAGAGAAAGAGTTGAAAATTAAGGGGAATGAATAATAATTTAGATAATGTAGAGGGAGTGAAGAAAAATTAGTTAGTGGGCAGTGTGGATAGGCGAAAGTGCTGAAGCTATAGAGTTGTAGAAAGAAGTCTGGGATCGAGAAAATGATGGTTGACGTGGTGACTAGCAATAGCCAGCAGCAAATTCTGATGGGCGGCGGAGATACGACGAGCAGTGGGGGGGAGGAAAATTGTACAAACCCTTGTTCTGATGTGAAAACCCCTAAGAAACGTGCAGAGACATGGGTACAAGAAGAAACTCGAGTACTTATTGGTCTTCGTAGAGAAATTGACTCTCTTTTCAATACTTCAAAGTCTAATAAGCATTTGTGGGACCAAATTTCTATGAAGATGAGAGAAAAAGGCTTTGATAGGTCACCTACTATGTGTACTGATAAATGGAGAAATTTGTTGAAGGAATTCAAGAAAGCTAAACAAAATCAAGATAGAAATGGCTCTGCTAAGATGTCCTATTATAAGGAAATTGACGAGATTTTAAGAGACAGGACTAATACTGGTTATAAGAGCCCTCCTCCTCCCCCTCCCAAGGTTGATTCTTTTATGCACTTCGCTCAAAAAGAAGGTATCTTCTTCTTTTTAACTAATGCTCCAACCATCTTCTCTTATTTTCCTCTCAATTCCAATCTCTTCCACTTTATCCCACTTTATCCCAGGTCTTGATGATACAAGCATCACATTTGGACCCGTTGAAGGTAACACATCTAAGCTGTAGCATATCTCTTTAGTCCATTACTTTTTTTTTTTACTATCTCTGTGGTTGTACATTTCTTTACTTCCTACTGTGTTTTTGGATACTCTTCATGTTCAGCAGCTGCTTGCTTCATTATACCTCACTTCTATAAAGTTATCAAAATTAATTATATTTAAGGTGACCAGTTAGGTTGTGTGAAATAGAACCTAGTGGTCTGGCCCTTAATCAGACCCAACAATAGTGGTTGGAGTAATTTGAGATAAGCTCTCTTTGGTTGGATACACTATCCAATACTAGTTCATTTGTGGGGTACCAATATGTGATAATAGGAGGGATTAGTTTTTCAAGTAAAGGGTTAATGTAAATTTTAGAAAAAATGGAGATTGATAAAATATAAATTGTTTTTTTTAGATAATGGTATAAAGTCTGAAAAGGTTACACAAATTGGACTCGTCCAAATTACATGACAAAAGACTCTAGCAAGTCCATAAAATCTTAAAGATCAGTAGCAAAAGACCCACTGCTCCTAAAACAACAGATTCTGAATACATTTTAATTTTACAACAGCTGCAAATTCCTTCTTCCCATCAAAGCATCTTTAGATCTTTCCTAGCCATATAGTCCATGCTTAAGTTGCTCGGACTCGACTGCGGGTGTCTGATACGGGTGCGGATCTAAAGGTCGAATCCTTCATTATCAAAGTCTTAAGTTTTGGGGATATGGATTCATGTATGGATACGGGTGCGGGGATTCACCCAAAAATAATTAGAATATCTAAAAATAGAGCTATAAAACCTAAATTATGAGATATTATGTGGAGAACTTGAGGAGAATCCTGGAAGGAGATCAAAGGAAAAGGAGTGACATAGAAATTTCTATATAAAAGGTATTTCATTTCTTCAATTTCACCTAAGCTTTTGTATTGATTACAGAAATCATTAAAATTGTCCAGACTTTCCCCATCGATTTCGGCCGAAGTACCCAAAATCGGTTGACCAAATCAAACACGGATCCCACACCCTAAGTTGCTCAGTCTCGGGTGCGAGTGTCCGGTACGGGTGCGGCACCAAAAGTGAAGAGTCCGAGAAACTTAGGTCCATGCTATGCACAAGGAGACTCACTCCAAAGCCTCTTGGTCTCCTGTCAATCTCTTTGTTTGTCAAATATGGAGTAGCTATCAAAAGTTTGATGGCATTACCAAGTGAACTCCAAAAATGCATAAAATTATATATCAAATCTGCCATGAAATGCTACAGTGAAGTAGCAAGTGATCCACTGATTCCCTAGCATTCTCATATAAAAAGCACTTGCTACAATGAATAAATCATTTCTCCTGCAGCCGATCCTGCGATAAATACGCTCCGACAGCAGCCAGCCATCCAAAACAAGCCACTTTCGCTGGTACTTTTGTCTTCCATATCATTTTCCATGGCCAATTTTTTTCATATTCCGCTGGAAGTTCTAAACTTTTAGCATCATAGCATGTCTGAACAGTTAATTCAGAGTGGTAGAATGAAAGCTCTACCATAGCTACCATGAAAATATAGCACAGCAGAAATTTTTTATGGGAATGCGTGACTTCAATATTTCATGCTTCTATCTATTTATATAGACTAAGACAGAGGATTTTACACTCAGGTTTCAATACTATGAAAGTCTATCTAATATCAAAGGCACCTTTCTCGAAGCATCATCCTGAAGTTCCTTCTAGATTTGGGGAACCCCATTCCGGTGGACTTTCTCCACCGGAAAACTCCATCTTCTTCCTTTCTCTTCAAGCTTCTTTTCCTCCAACTAGAAGAGTCAATATAGGAGTGGTAGTAAGCAACTCCTTGAGCTTCCGTAAGCTCAACTCACACTCCTCAGACACTCAAATGGAACTTTTTTTCCCTCTCGATATCTTGATCCTCATGAACAGGATGGACAATAGAATCTATTTCTGGTTAGGGAGAAATTGTATGACATCCTGAGTCGAGATCAAAAGTGGAGACATGCTATGATTGGGTAGGAAGTTGCAGGTACCATATGAGAAGAACAATTTTTAGCAAGAGGGCTCTTATATGGATCTACAGAATTGGCTGATTTTTATAACATGACCATTTTCAAAAGAAAAAAAAAAGAATAGGTTGATTTGGTTTATTTTATTTTTAGTTGGTGAATTGACTCATATTCTCTTTCCTAGTTCACTTAACCAGCGGTGTTCTTGTCTTTTCACCGCATAGAAACCCATTTCCTCTCCTCACCATTTCAAATCCATCGTCATATGTTTGCTTCCTCTGTGATGCAGGTGCCAGAAGATTGATCTCTAGCAACTCACTTGGCTTCGCATGACTCTCAATAGCCCTTCTCCCCTGTCTCCCATCCTTCGCCCTTTCTTCCTCATCTCCTCACTGTCCTACTCCCTTGTGGACAAGCAAGAAAGCCCCATCTTCTGTCTTCAAGGACGCTCCCAAGGGGGGGGGGGGGGGGGGGGGGGGGGGGGGGGGGGGGGGGGGGGGGGG